>JAODKC010000043.1:5774416-5816133 GCA_026777985.1 Mormyrops attenuatus
CCACTATGAACGCAGGCCCACTGTGACTTTGTGCCTCTAATAACTACTCGCTGCTTCCTGTCTGTTAACCAGTTTTCGATCCAAGCTGCTACACATCCTAAAATCCCTGCAGCTTGAACTTTATCCCCATTATTTGTTCACTGTCGTATGAACAATTACAAATTACATGTTTTTTTTTCTCTTCAAGGTGAACGGGGCGAAAAAGGAGAAAAGGGAGAAAAAGGTGACAAAGGAGACGGGGGTACAGGTAAAGGTTTACAGTTGTGTGGGCTTTTAGATATTTTCATGCCTTTTATTTTTGCATTCTACATAGCAAACTGTAACACTGTGACAAGAAGAGAGAATGATTCACATTGATTGTATGAATAGCGTTGATGTCAAACCTGCTCTGTCTGACACCTTGGGAGGAAACTTAGCTACTCACCAGCCACATTTTCAGCTCCCGTTATGTTCATGGGCATCCAGGTTAACCAGATGAAGCGAAATGAGCTTCCGTCAGCAGTCGAGCTGAAAGCAAACGCCTACCTTTAATTTATTGTTCAATTCTTCCCATTTGAGTGGTCAGATTCAACCGTGTGCTCATGGCCTACTTTCATCAACAGTCAGTTACTAAGTAGTCATTAAAACTGAACACATTTGAGGGTTTTACCACAAAAGGCAGGAATGCTTGTTCTGGTCTAATGCCGTTTATGAGCTGGACAGCGAGCAGGAGCGTAGATCACTGTACGAGAAAGAGAACAGAGCAGCGTTACACACAGCTGCGCAAAGTCTGAGTTAATTTCTTCGGATACCCCGTACATTTTATACACGTTTATAATGTGTCTCTACTGACAGGTGAATTATTTTACCAAACCCTGAAATGTGTTTTCATGCATGGAAAGAAAACAAAAAGCAGCCTCAGTTTTTCCTCAGACTGGATATAGTATTATTTGCCTATGACATCATTAGAACCATTTTGGTATGATGAGAGCTGGCGTGGTCCTCTGTGAAAGCGGCCCGTCCAAACATCTGAAACGTATTTCACTCTATTAGATACCAGGCAAAGATCTACAATTCGGTATTGGAAGCTTTATGATTTATGGGCAGAGAGCTTCTTTTTTCCCTCTCCTCCTCCCTGTTCCTCAAATTGGTTCCTTAAGTGCCAAATATATGACCAGGTGTATGGTAAATGAGCACCCCCCCTCTTCCTATAGGGCTGTCCATTCTCAGATACCAGAGGACTCCTGTGGAATTTTCGTAGGCGTCTCATAACTTGCCTGACATTTATAAAGTCACGGTTGATGTCTGGCCGCTTCCTAGCATTGCGATGGCAGGTGTGACGTGCGCGTGGATGGCCGTGTGCTGAGCGTGAGCGGCGGTATGTCACGTAAAACGTGAAAGCGTGACCCCCGGGGACCGACAAGGTGTTGACTCTCAGCGTCTCGTGGGCATTTTGCAAGACACCCGTACAAGGCTTGAATACGAAACTCTGAACACAGTTCGCTCTGTGGGTCTGACAGGACACCCCCGCCACACTCACACACACCACCTAGCGTTCCTAGACTGTGACATCTGTGTAAAATTTACACGAGCACAACCATGCAGCATTATACCCTGGAGCAGCTGCTCTTGGACCATATTTCAAAATGTAGGGCAAAATCAGGCAGCTCCAGGTTCAACACGTCCAGCTTATTTTGTCATGTTACAATAATAGTCTGTCAACTTGCATACATTTATAGAGCAAACGTACAACAGTGTAGTATTGTTTAAAAACTATGATTCCCCTCAGTAAATTGAAGTAAAAAGTAGATACATGAGATTTAAATGCATGCCAAAAGCATGCAGTGATTTTGTCCTTATACTGCACTCCCTGGCTAAGCAGAGCTTCATGAAGCAGGGAAACAGCTGGAACACCTGTGTGACTTAGAAAACTCAAAGCATCATTAATGAGAAAAGACCAAGCTGCTCTTCATACAGAATTGGGTATAAACTGGATATTAAAATGCCTGGACTTCATTTCCTTCGTTCTTTGGCATTCTTCTTTAAGTACAGTCTATTTGTATACCTGTGTGCCTCTGTATTTATATACTCGTGTTGTACTGCCTTATATTACACAGGTTCTGCCAACTCAGGGGGCATAAATCAGAGATATAGGCTTAGTTTAATTCTGCTTGCATTTATATAGCTTAGTTATGGTGCTTAACTAAGATTTAAAGCACTACAGGTTTATTAAAACCAAATTGAAAACAACGTCATACACGGATATTATGGTATTTTTGTGTTATTCAGGACGAGGAACAGCTGTGGAAAATGAGCCCTGAAGACGGTGCACGAGATAAACAAAAACTCAGAGGATAATTAAAGGGGGGAAGAAAATTTGGGGGGTTCAAGGGCACCTGGATGCCCACCCCCACTGGGAATGCTGACCTAATACAAGCCAGAAGAGTTATTTTTTACCAGAACTGGACAGTGGGCCCCTGCCAAGCTCTCTGTGCCATGGTACTGTGATTATGGCGTGAGTCAAGGTCGTTTAAGAGCCTTGAAGGTCGTATGCGTTTGCTCAGAGGCCCCTGGGCATGACGAAGAAGAAAATAAACATACATTCGTGCAGACATTGTTGAAAAATAACAGGATGGGCTTAGAGGGTGGGGGCTCCTGCAAGGCAGGGCAAAAAGCACATTACAGCAGATATTCAAAAAATGCATTTTATTAATACAAATACAAAATGGTGGATGAGGTGCTTGTAGAAACAGCAGTGAAACACTGGCGACAAGAGAAAGCCAAACTCGAACGGCTTAACTTTGAGAAGCTGAGAAATCTGGAAAAATCATTCCTTCTGTCTTTTCCCAACTGTCCCCTAACACACCCACGCTATCTACTAGGGGCGATTCTCTGATTTTGAGAATTTAGTGTGGGGGGGGGGGGGTGTACGAGGGGCCATAATTCATTCATAGGGACCAGCCTTAACATTGGCCAATGATATATTTTGAATTGGTGACTGACAGGGGAGGGTGCCCTGTGGTGGCCAGTCAGCATTCAGCCGGAGCCAGTGCCCCTGTGGCCACATCTCTGAATATGCCCCAGCTATTTACCCAGTTGACCCTCCTGTATAACCCTACTCAGGCATTCAAATTGTCATTGGGCAACAGGCTGTCTTAAGTAGGTACAGTTTTCCAGTCTCCACCCAATAACTTTGAGTTCTAAACTTTATAATGTGCATTTAAAACAATCTGCTTATACTGTTAGCTATTTATACAGTAATCTTATAAATAGTATTCACTTGCATGACAGCCATTTATACGCAGTGGTGGCTTAATGGTTAGGGAAGTGCACTTGTAATTGAAAGATTGTAGCTTCGAATCCCTGACTAGCAAGGTCCCCCTAAAGTACCCTGAGCAAGGTGCCGCCCCCAAGCACTGCTCCCTGGGCACTGAATTAGTTGCCCCCTGTCACATATGGGTTAAATGCAGAGGACGCATTTTGTTGTTAGTGGTATGTCAGCAATGACCACTGATCACTAAATTCTACACTTGAAAATAGTTTGCTGAATCCATTTAGGTTGAATTCACTTCTCAAAGGCTGCTGGACATTGATCCCAAAAGTTCTATTACCTGAAATACTCATCTGTTTTTCTGTTTTCACCAATTGGTCATGCATCATGTTTTTTTGTTTGTTTGTTTCTATTTCCATCCCAGTAAATTGCCCCCTCCTACCCTCACTTGGCAGGCAGTGTTGGTTCAATCCCGCCTTCAATCGGTTTATAGAAGCATGTGCTTTTGTAACCCTTTAGCAACATGAATCGTAGCGCTTCCACAAATAATTGGGTGCTGTATGCATTAAGATCTTGTTTTGCATATAAAATACCCAAGCTTAAGATTTTGTGGATGGATGTTTTGTGTTTTGTGGTCGTATGTCCCACGTGTCGTGAGGCACCCTGGACCTTTGTGGGTTTCCCACAGCACGGAAGTTCCCTAAAACCGTCCTCCCCCAGCTCTCTCTGCCTCGTGTGACGATATTTTGGATGTTTTTGCCGAGGACACATGCAGACACATAGATTACGACACTTCCACATGTACAAAAAACAACTCAGTGGACCAGCTGGCTGATTGTGTTAGCTCAAACTCATAGAGTTACTCTGACCTAGGTCACGAGAGCTGAGCGCACACTGCACCCCTAAGGTCATTAAAATAGATTTATACCTCCATTCATATGCATGTGTAGGTCCATATAGCTCTGGCTCTGTCCAGAGGATATCTATGATCCTCTGAGGTTTTTTGACGGATTTCAGCTCATCTCCCATATGTTTTTTCCAGAAGATATTTACTTACTGCATACTTTATTTGACTGCAGATACATACTTACCACGATGCACCATCCCCTGACCCTGCACAGTGTATCTGAAGTACGTTCAGCTTAGTTTGTCCTGATGTAGCTTTCGCGTGCCATTTATCGGAGTTGGCACAACATTTGCAACATGTCCTTAAAGCTGACCTATTTTCATATGAAACTATACTTATGGTTTTAGTGGCCCGGTGCCTTGCTATTTCACCTGACACAAATGTGTGTTGCTCCAGGAGATGTGTGCCATTTCATCTTAAGAGTTGTGTGGCGGCTCCCAAATTTATAACTGATAGCTCCTGGCCAAATTCATTTCAAGTCCTAAATGCTTCTTTACTGGAGCCAAATAAATTCGAAACAACCTACTTTGGTGAGTGCCTGTTTTCAGCCTGTTTGTATCATATTACACTAATGTCAGGTTAGGTTTGGCTCTGGCCCCCCAAGCAAGATGCCCAGCAGCGAGAATGATAACCTGGGCCCTCATCTTCGCAGCAGAAATCGCCTGCTGAAGATGCATGGGCATTTACACAAGTAGAGTTTATGGAGAAAATGGAATTCCATGCTCAACGTCCACAGAGGACATCTGTTTCAAATCAGCCGCCTTTGGCTGCAAAATGTGCTTCATCTGTTACCCATTTACAGGATGTTCCAATGCTCCTGCAGAGCATTATCATTGAGCTTCGCATTCATCTATTTGCACTGTAAGATTATTATTTTTATAATGAAGTAAATGCAGTTTCATTTCATGACATGCAAAGCAAACCTAAGTGCTTGAACTGTTGAACTGGCAAAGGGTTCTCTAGAATTTAAGTAATTTTTAATGTTTAGTAATGATTTCTTTGTTACTGGAAAGAAACTTTGTGATTATGAAGCATCTGAAAGCTGTAAAGTATGCAGACATTTCTTGGTGTTTGAAAGGGACTCTCCTCCCAGATAACTGTTGATAATGTCCATATGGGGTGATTATCTTGTCTAAATGTTTCATCCTAGTGGAGTCTCTCGTTCGAGTGTCAGACTAGGGAGAACGCTGCTTCCCGTTACAGTGTTTATGACATCAGGTCATAGGCAGAAGTGTTCCTTTACTAACAAAGCTTGGAAGAAATCTCTGCACTCTTCCTAATGTGTAACACAGCACAAGGTAGCATGCTTGCAGCATTGGTAGATTTCACTGACTGGGCGGGGGGGTGGNNNNCCCCCCCCCCCCCCCCCCCCCCCCCCCCCCCCCCCCCCCCCCCCCCCCCCCCCCCCCCCCCCCCCCCCAGCGCCACAAACGCGTAACTGGCTTGCTGGCAAACACATTTCATGGAGGGGGGGATGGTTCAGACCTGTAATTTTACTATGTGGGCGCATGCCTGCAAGTCACCTGACTCATACCCTGACCGATTCTGAACCCCCTACCTCCACCTCTGCCATCTTCATTTACCCCCCCCCCCCCCGCCCCATTCTTCACTGCAGCAGTGGAGGAGACGCTGGTTAGACTGGTCAACGGATCGGGTCCGCACGAGGGACGGGTGGAGGTGTTCCACGAGAAGACGTGGGGTACCGTGTGTGACGACGTGTGGGACAAGAGGGACGGCGACGTGGTGTGCAGGATGCTTGGCTACAACGGCGCCCGGCAAATTCACAAAACGGGCAGGTTTGGGCAAGGTGAGGAACACCTACCTTGGGGCTCACTTTGATGGATCTGCAGATCATCTTCTACCAAGGCTGACCTGCTGTTCTGACATTTTTATGGAAAAAAAATACACACACAACCAAACCCGCATAATTTCATTACGCTGGTTTTGATACACATTATCCAACAATCCTGACCAGGACAAGCAGTTGGAAAAAGAATGGCTGCATGTTGCACAATAAAGGCATAAGCCAAAAGCCAAACTGGCCTATAAGCTTCGTAGAACTATTCCTTTTGTGATAAAAAAAAAATTGAAAAGCTGCATGAGATGGTGATCTAAAATTGGTCTCTAGTGGTTCTCCTTCAGCATTTTTGTTCTCTGGAAAGGTCTCAGCTGATTGTAGAGGAGTTCCGTCGATTTCAGTTCAACACCACTGCTGACTCCAACTCTCTGAAATGCTGGCATGTGACGTACTATACAGAGGGTCTTCCAGACCGCGCCTGTCACCCGATACTCGCCATGATCTAAGGCCCGTTTCGCACTTTCAATCGTCTGCGGGGTTTGGATGCGGCTCTGCTTTAGGTCGCATCAATCAAACGGACGTCACAATGTGGCAGAGCGAAGGGGAATCACATCATGCGCAGTGGAATGTCTTCACAAGCTTCTCCTGCTGTGAGGCCACGGCCCCCCCCGCATCTGTCCAGGAAGCTCAGCATCACTTAAACCGCTGCCATTAGAGTGACAGCATCGCATTAATTAGCCTTTAGGGGCTGAAAGATGTTAGGAACATACAACATATACCATTCCTGACAATACATCATTAAATAAACATCTACCCCAGGAAAATATATGGAAGGCGAGTTACATACTTTATTCATGGCTTTTATATATTTGCAAAGATGTGCTTTTTACATATAAAATATTAAAGGGAGGTTTATTTTATCAGGCTGAACTCAGAACACTTTATTGCCAGTATGTGCAGACATAGCAGAAGTTGTTGTGTTTCGGTGCCAGACATGAAGTACTGGACAGTATTACTCAGCAGAAACGCTTCATTGAAAAATATATGCAAAATCAAAGAGCACAATATAAATTACAGATTATCCGGCGGTACTTCAGGAGACTTCCTGCGCGTTACACAGTCATCTTTATTTATTATTTTCCACATCAGACACATGCTTGCTGGGTCCAGAGCAGCCCCTGTGAAGTCCTAAACAGAGCTACAGACGTGGACTGGTACTTCATTACTTCAACTTCGATTAAAAAATTAACATTTAAAAACACGGTATATGGGAAAAGTGAAAAAGAGAAATTATGAAATGAATATCAAATAAAAGAAAGTAAAAAACAGATAAGGATCATATCTCCGCTATGCTTGTGGCTCAGGCCCCATTTCTGTTGTAGTAGTTGCTATGGATACCAA
Organism: Mormyrops attenuatus; assembly: GCA_026777985.1. NCBI lineage: Eukaryota > Metazoa > Chordata > Actinopteri > Osteoglossiformes > Mormyridae > Mormyrops > Mormyrops attenuatus. The sequence goes on from JAODKC010000043.1 coordinate 5,781,773, forward strand.
AATGGCTTTCGTTGAATGACCAAACACAGCACAAAAAGCACTATAATGTTATCTAACATATTCCTTGTTAATGTACTACACTTGAGTAATTTACATTTAAGGTGTGTGCTTTGATTGTTTTATATTATATTCATTGTCGGAGGTGCTGAAATGGAATCGGTTATGCCCTGAATCTAGATTATTTGAAGGTACAGTAGTATTAGTAGGACTTAGAAATCATATTCTAAAACTCCCACCAAAGACTGTGCATCGACTATTACTACAATAACTGAAATGTCAGTCACTGGTTTTATTTCAGTACTGTGAGAGATTTCACATCACACACAGCAAGGCAAAGACAAAACCGATGCTTATTTATCTGCTAGGTTATATGTGGGATTTGCAGTTGAGTTTAAAAAATAGTGAAGTCTGTGCCTTCTGGTTTCATGACGTCCATCTCGATGAGGCTTGGAAATTGGCAGAACTTCGTGATGGTAATGTACAAATTCGTTCAACCGCTGAGATTTTCATATGAGCATTGAAACTTCAGACATGGCATTTTCCCATAGACCTGCATAAATAATAAATGCGAAGCCATGCCCAAGAGCCAAGACACGGCCAGTAAATTAACACAAACTATCTCAGCTTCCAATTAAATTCTGAAAGTCTGATGAGAACAACAAGAAACAAACAAAAAACAGAACACTGGGTCTGGTCGCTATGTGTGTGGGTGTTAGCCTAAGGGTTCTGTTGGAGACTTATGTGACAGGGAAGTTATCTTTCCCAGAAGGCTTGTTTTGGGCACATGGAAACCTTGTTTCATGTTTTCATGAAGTCTCACTGAAACACTGGTTATTTCTCATTGCTGCCAGTTCCCTGGATGAGAGGGAGGCTGAGCTGATACTTTTACCACAAGAAAAGGCTTGACACGCCTTTGAAATAGCTCTACGTACTGCCAAAAAGGACTGAGTCTAATTTGAAGTTGCAGACATTCACACGGCACACTGGTTTGATTTGTTAGCCTGTTTTATAGTCACATGTAATAGGTGTAGTCTGTGTGTTGCCTAGGGTTTGCAGCGGTTACAAAAGTGGTCAGTTGCCAAAATTTTATGTTACCCTGATCTTCAGTTTTATGTTAATATGAAACAAAATATATTATGGTCTTTATAGCAATCTAAAAATTTTGTTCCAATGTTCTGCTTTCTGGTTAGACGTCAACTTGGTTGTAAGTCTACACAGCTAAAGTCAAATTTTGTATAATCCATCTTTCCTACCTCCACACACCCTTGGTGGGGAAGGGTAATTTCCAAATTTTTGAGGCTTAGTTTACTTCATCGCTTTTCCGCCTACTAGCTAATCCATAAAAAAAAATACTTTTGCATTGGTGCACCTCACAATCCGTCCACCCTTCAGTTGGTACCTACTAGGCAACACACTTGTTAAGAATACTGTAAACTAGGCCACTCATTTTGGATGAACAGATGCAATGCAAAATAGTAATGATCTTCCATCAGAGCTCCAAAATGCCATTACTTCCAGGTCAAGGGCTGATTTGGATGGATGACGTAGCCTGCTCGGGAACAGAAGAAGCCATCCATGACTGCAAGTTCTCAGGCTGGGGGAAAACCAACTGTGGCCATGTGGAGGATGCAGGAGTCACATGCAACACCTAATTTCCTGGCCTGGACCAATCAGAGTCGTCTGTAACAGGAAGAGGAAAGTATCTTACCGGGACTATCCCTTCTACACCACATATATTTTGTAATTGGATTTAACTATTTTGCAATTGGATTTTGATTGGGTCTCATAAAGAGGTTCAAGTGTTGGGCCCAGAGTGCCATCAACTAGGCCAGCAACTGCTCTTGGAATAAAGGGAGAACATTGGCTGGACATTCTGGACTAGACTACAATTCCATAAACATCTTTCCAAAACTCAGAATCTTGAATTCTGTTTCAATAAGTCCTGATGTAACTCATTACCAAGGGTGCCCCATATCAGGTCCAAATCTGGAGCCAGTGATGATTTATGTACGTTTTAATCATATACATTTTAAGGCTGTCAGAGAACTTCTATGGTCATTTCTCCCCATCCAGCTAATTCATTTGTCAGACCATTTCCAAGAAAAACACTCCCTTCGTCAACAACCTCTCTGCTGATGTAAAAACTGTGAAATGGCTTAAATATGGAAACTGTGACTCTTGTCAAGATCTGGAGCAAAACTGTAGAGTTCGGAAAAACTTATTAAACGCAAAAGCTTAAAAGAGGGGCATATATAATAACGAGATTTTAAATGTCATCTTAAATTACTCCACGTAACATCACAAGTAATAGATATTGAAATCATTCTTTAAATGATTTAAATCAAAAGAGTTTGAACTAAGTATGCCTTTCCATCGAAGATCAAAGAAAATCACAACAGAACATTGTACTGTGAGCACCCAAGACTCATCCACTATCAATACACAAGCATAGGAGAATGTTCCATGGAACATCATCAGTTGACCACCTCAACACATGTCAAAGATGCACATAAGACATTTGAAAATTAATGTACTCAATGCAACGATCGACTGGTGTATTAGTCATGATATGACTGTTATAATTTATTAGAATGGACTCTTACATTTCCATAGTCTGCAACGTTACATATCTAAACTTGATATTTGCTGGTAATTCAGACAGCTGAACTCATGGAAGACATGCTAGTTAAGTTTAGCACAAGAATTCACTTGGCCATAGCTTAGGTTCCTTAACCGCAAGACCACCCAAGTGCTCCAGCAGTGTATGAGGTTATGATACATTCTGCTCTCTGGACAATGCTGGACTAGAATCCTTGCATGTCCAGACAGTCCAAGAAAGATCTGGCCCAGTCTGATGGGTCCTTTCACTGGGGTACAGAGAGCGAAAGTCCTGTGTTCGGATTTGAAACCCAACATGCAAACGTTGAACTTAGTTGACTGCATTTTTTCTAATGACTTGCGTATCATGTCCAGGGAATATTACCCTTTGCAATGAATGAAAAGATGGAAAAAGCTAACTGTTCAATGCCTTTTATAGAGAAAACTATGTATTCTTGTATTTTGTCATTGTAATTATAAGTACCTTGTTTTGTTAAACATTCAGCTAATTCATTGCACTTGTTGTTTTTGTTATTATTGTCACATTGTGAACATAGAGAATTTGATCTTGCTGCTTTGTTTACCAGACTTGTGCTATTTTTTCAGTGTTTGAACTCACAGTATGCTGTTTTACAGGCACTTTGAACCCTATTATGTTATTTTTGCCATAAAATGTTGACTCGGGCTTTGACTCTCAAACATCAGGACTCACAGACGCAGTTATTTTTTGTTTTAGTCCCGTGGTGTTTAACGGCATTTTGCTTGATTAGTTTAACTGGACAAAACGATACCAAATCATTCATTAATGAAACACATATGGAGGCCTTTCTAACTCAGACACCAGGAATTCTATCTTCCAGCATTTCTGAGAAACTGTTCCGAGGTGGCTTTTGGTCTTACTAGCGATTGGCCGAGCTCATAAACTTGTACTGCATACCAACAACTCATTTCTGTTTTTGATGGAAGTGTGTTATAAAACAGGTTTATAGATACCAGAGCTACTATATGAAAATCATATTTTTCCAGGACAAAAATGATATCAGATTAAAGTGGAGTTTTTCTTCTCATACCAGCTAGCTGGAACGTTTGATGATACAGAAAATTATCACGGAACCATCTTCTGCATCTTTGCTTATGTTTGGTTGTCAAATGTGGTCTGTGATTTATCAAAATAAATGTATCTGATGAGATTGTACTTTTAAAAAGGCATTTTGTTAAATAACTTGTAGCTTTCGGCTACCATTTGAAAAGTGGCAGTTTAATACTTTTTTGTAAACTATAACTTTTATATGCTGTGGAGAGAGAAAATAAAGTATACCTTTGTTTTTACATGTGGTTGCTGCTTGATTACGACGATGGCTGCGAAAACTAATCTAACAATATCCAAGCAGGAACTTCAAGGGATTTGCTGGGGAGCACCTGAGAGGGGTCCTTCTAAAAACTACAGAAGTTACACTTTTCACGGTAAAGTCTGGAAATAACAATGATCGCTGCTTGGCCGCTTGGTCATCCCAACACCCTGCTGAAGTGTGACAGAGGGCATATAATGTTGTGTCATAGATTTTGGAATCATATTCCATAAAATGATTGGCCTGGTGAAATACCGGCCAATAAAACATCAGGTATGGAGATACTTCATCCGGAGTTTTTTCAAATTGAAAATTGTCTTTACACCTACACTAGTGGCCAAAATTGGGGAAACAGTTCCAATGTTTAGAGATTGCAGAACTCTACTCAACCGTTGCTCCAGTTACTTTTTAAATCGTCCAGTGTATGATATTTGTAACATTCTTTGATTGTTTATAAACATTACCGCCAATATTTCTGTAATAGTTTTAAAAGGTTAAAATGTCAGAAACGCTAGGTGTTTCCAAAATTTTGGGAGGTCACAGAGAAGAGAACTCAGGTGAAGCTCGTCTAATGCTTGGGTGGGCTTGGCAGTCACAGACTCCTAACCCACTGACCCACATGCCCACCCACAAACTCGCAGTCATTTACAGAAAAGGCTGCACAATCTAGCCTATCGAGACACTCTTTTGAAATCTACCCAATCAGCTATTAAAATAAAAATGTCTGCACCTCCCTCCCCTCGTGTGTCCATTGTTCCTGACTAGATTCAGCAGGTATTTCTGAAGCTAAACCATCAAGTGTGCTTAGTAAAACATGGTAAATACCCAGTTTATTCAAACAAACATTTAGATATTTGCTGCTAATATGATACACATATTGTATGGTTTTATGTGGTATAGTCTTTTAAAGATTTTTCAGTTTGTTTCTAACAGTTATTATGCTAAAATCTGATCGTGAAGACAGAGATAATCTAACCAATAGCCTCTTCCAGTTATGTTACAGTTTTGACAGCAGTAACAAAAACCATGAATGTCTTTTACACAAAACAGACTTCTCAGTTTTCCTTGACCAATGCTGCTAATGCTGGCAAAAAAATCAAGTCAAAGCCATTAGAATACTGGCAATTATCTTTTACACAATGTGCTTGACACAGAAAAAAGGGACTGAAACATGATTGAACTGTTTCTTGGTCGTGTTAATAGTTAGATATACCTATCAGTGCACAGTATATCCTGGGAAACCACCCCCTTTGCTTAAACTGAAATGCTGGTACATTTGGATGTATGGAGCTCTTCTGAAAATGTTAATCTATACAGTACATGCCTGGTCATTTTACAAGAGTGGTAAGTACCTTCCTCAAGAGTGCAACATTTAACAGAACACCAGTACTAATGGTAATTCATTTTTACTGTTTTTAAGTTTCTCTGCTTCTTACAAATTCTTATTTGTTACAACATGGGGCAAGGTCTGTGTCAAAGATTGTGTAGAATGAGATTCCTCAGATTCCCTCACAAATGATTGTGTGAAACAAGTCACCTGAGTGTCAATGCATATTCTGTTATATTTTTGATTTTCTATGCTACTGGCACACTGCCTTTGATTTAATTGCATTCTTCTTTTAAGTATATAACACTATTAAGACAAAATAGGACACCTTTTGAAAACCGTATTAAAAGCTTTATAAAGTTTTCACAGGAGACATATGTTTGGGATTTCGGACACATTTTGCAGACTGGACAAGACTGTTTTACTTTTTAACTTTCAATGGTGACGTAGACTGAAATGTATGACCAAAAAAAAAAAATGGTATCTTAGCCACAGAGAGAGTTTTCACAGACATTAAAGTGATGCTTTCTGTGTTTCAAGTACTCTGCAATAAAGAAAGCCTTTCTTTTTACTGGGCTTCAAAGACTGTTTCTCCACTAGGCCAACACTGTACAGAGAAGTGGAATCAGTGATCTGAGAGCTGCAAACATGCTATAAAAGGCCTTTATTCACAGGGCAGTTGGCATGTTGGCCCTCTCATCCAATCTACTGGGAGAAATAGCAGAGCATTGTTCAGTAAAGTCTGCCATCGCTCTGCGGTCTTCCCGCATTTATTCCAGCAGTTATGCACTCCTGCACTTCTTATACATTTATCAAGACCTGTGCACATAGTATATATCAACAGAATTGTATCTGAGCATTGTCTTGTCTTGTGTCTGTACATATGTATGTGAGTCGCTGACAACCGGAGACAAATTTCCAGTATGTTTCAGCATAATAAATAAACCTCATTCGGACTCTTTATGGAGTTCTCAGTTCTGAGGTGTGTCCACATCCTGCACATTGATATACTATTCTTACGTCCTGGGGACCCTTCCTAATAAGGAAGTTGATTGAAGTAATGCTTTTTTTTGCCATTTGCCCAAGTACATTGGAATGCTTCATTTCACATATCCCGTCTTCTCTCATTTGAAAGAAATACACATGTATATTCAAGATTCAAGATTTTTGTCACATGCACAATTGTACAGTACAACGGCAGTGAAATGTTATTGTGGCAAAATGACTATCACTAAGATAAAGCAGATAAAACAGAAAACTATTACAGAGGATACAAAAATCCTTCCACAGTGTTGCAGTGACTGTAGAAGTGGCATAATTATCAGAATTTAAGACCAGAAATATGACAGTGATTTAGCGCAGTTTAAAGTTCGCATGACCTGAGGGGGAAAACGTTTCCTCAGCCTCTCAGTCCTGGCCTTCAGGCTACAGAGGCGTTTGTCTGAATGCAGCCACTGGAAAAGTCTTGGCTTGGGTGAGATGTGGAAGCTCCTGGAAGTTGCAGCTACCAAACCAGGTGGTGATGCACTCAGTAAGCAGGACCTTACAGTAGCAGTGGAGAATGTCTTCAGTATGATGGGGGAGACCTTGAATTTCTTCAATTGCCTGAGGTGATGGAGGTGTTCTCTTACTTTCTGCCCTGGCTCCTCCTGATCCCGTCAAAGTGTCCTTGAGCAAGACACTGAACCCCAAATTGCTCCCGGTGATCAGGTTGGCGCCTTGCGTGGCAGCCTCCGCCACCGGTGTGTGAATGTGTGTGTGAATGGGTGAATGTGAGGCAAACTGTAAAGCGCTATGAGTGCTCGAAGGAGTGGAAAAATGCGCTATAAAAATGCAATCCATTTACTTTCTGTATCAGTGTCGAGGTGTGACTAGTCCATGTCAGGTCCTCGGAAATATGCACACCACGAAACCTGCAACTGCTGACTCTCCCCACTGGGGACCCGTATATCCTGTGTGAGGTGGAGTTCTTTTCCTGCTTCTGCATGAAATCCACAATCATCTCTTTGGTTTTGGAGACATTCAGGCAGGGGTGGAGGTTTAAGATTAACATGGGGGGATGTGTATATCGGGGTCAAAGGTGTGACGCCACGTATGAGGGAATTTTGTAGTCGCGTGGTATACAGTAAGCTTTTTTCCCCGTAGTTTCAATATATAAAGCGAAATTTATCTTTACTTTTATTCATCTTCACTAACACGGTAGTTTAAGCATGTTAAGCCTGCATTATGTATGCTGAATTTGCGGGAATTATTAAAATTATGCACAATTTGTGAGATTTTGCCAGGCTATTCATTGTGGGGACAATGACGTCACCTCAGGGTCCAAGGTAATGCTCCGTCACTCCCTGTACCCTGTCTCTCTCAGAAACACATCCTAACACAACACACATAAAATAGCGACTAGAAGATCTTCTCCTGCAGACTCAATGAAGTCAATATAGAAGATATACAGAATCTCTTCTTGGTAATAAATGGGACTTTCTGCCAGCACTAATTATGAACTAAATAATTCTGAGTTTCTGGTAACTGAGTAACTTACTTTATGGTGTATACCAAATAAATGCCAGATCGGGCCCAATTTTTTCGATGGGCTTCTTTCTTATTCATTCTCATGCCCTGACAGCAAACACAGCGGGATGAGAATTGCGACTGACACAAACACTACGTACCGCTGCGTTATCAGCGTTGCTATTGGTGCTAAACTGCTAACTAACCAAACTAGTTGCAGTTTGCACAATCAAATAAGATGGAAAACTTTTAAGTTTATAAAACATAATCCACATGAGACAATTTCAAATAGCTTTTTATTTGTTAAGTATTAACAGGGATCCTTTCTCTGCAAAATGTTTTTTAATAACCATATAGCAACACTGATTATGGACATCCAGAAAAATCACCTTTATTGAGTGAACTAAAAGCAGATTCTGCAACTGGAAAACAAAGGTTTAAATACGTATCTTTGTTCTGACCTAAATACGTTGCACAAGGATGTATAGGCCTATATGTCCATGTGGTAGTATGACACTTTAAATACTCAATTTAACATTTTCCAGCTTATCAGTTACATGGTCCAGTGTAAATACCAACTGGAAAAAAAATGCAATTGGATGTTTTCAGACATCAACAACCTCCTACATGAAAATAATAGCATCCATTTCTAAAGTAATTTTCCTATTTTGTTTATTTATTACAATATAAAACAAAGCATTAAAAGGCTGTTTACAGAAATCTACATTCGAATAAGCATTTGGAAAGAACAAACACAAAAACATTTCATAATAAATGGATCAATATAAACATTGTCTACTTTTACATTCTTACAGACTCCAGCCTTGTGGTTTGACCTGAAAATATTCTCTACAGTGGTCTATGTCCATGGCAACCATATACACAATCAACAGGACATAACATTTTTACAAAAAAAAAATCATGTATTTATATTACAATGGGTTAATTGTGTGATTGCGCTGTGCAATTGCAATTACATACAAAAAGCTACCGCAAAACGACAGCCGCGTGAGAAAAACGATAGCTTTATATTAACAATAACATTTTGCCGTAAAAAGTGAGTGAATGAGGAAGGATGGCTGTATGATATCTGGCCAAAGGTGGAAGACTGGGAATGGGCACGCGGCTGAAGGGACTGAAAGCAGGAATCAATGTGACTGAGTTTGGATGAGGATCGCTTCCAGTGCGCAGGCAGCAAGGAGATATCAGCTACTGCATACGGTGACTGAATAAAAGAATGAAGCAAATACGGGAATCCAGTCTAACTCTTGGAGCCCGTTGATGGAAAACAAATGAATGGCTCAGATCAGACGTTAAGAAAAATCTAAGAAGTGAACTGCACATTTTGTAAATCAGAAAAAAATCATTGGAGTATAAGAGAATAATCTAAGTGCAAGTTATGCTATATACTGCTTTAGTGACATCAATTTATCATTGGTAATAAATACGCCTTCAAAAAAATTATTTTGCGTTTAACGGATACTGCTATAACACGGTTAATCATAAAGTATGTAACAGCTAAGTTACAGAAAACGCGTATATAATAACATAATGTATATCTGGAAGTACTTTGGAACATCAAATATAACAGCTTGGAGTCTGAAGTTAAACCATTCCCAAATGCCATCTTGGCACTAGAGCATTTGGGTTGTAAGAAATAACTGGTAAAAAAAAACTGACTTAATTCTAGATTGCACACACTAAAATAAGAATAATATTACAAATAAATGTAGAAAACGGTAAATGTTATGTGTGGTGCTTTTGTTTCCACGTAAAATTCAATTCTGCCCTCTGTCGGTTCTACGTCTAAAACAAAATTAGTACTGCTTAATCTTCAAATTAATTTAATACTGAACATGAATATTTGTCAATACACTCGATTTAAAGTGCAGCGGGCTATTAACAATGGGCATGACTTTGAAATATATCTATGTATATAGTCATATATAATATAATATATCAAGTTATGGTTCACTTAAAGAGAAAAAGAAACGCATTTTTCTGCTTTGTAGAAACGCATTACAGATTTGTATTAAATTTAGCAATTACTCTAAATCTCTAATTTTTATTTAATAAAAATGTATCTAAATATATAAATTTAGCGGCAAAGCAAAATAAACTGCAATTTTGTAAGTGACTCTGGGATAGTTTAAAAATGGAAAACGGGCGTTTCGGGTTTTAGACGCGCATGATTTGTCCTTCCGCGCCACCCTTACTAACTCTCGAGGTAAAAGCTGGAGATTTGAAACTGGGCGCGTTTTGTTTGACTTCCGTTTGTATAGGTATCAATTTCCTACAAGTTTATCAAATTAAACTTTGTATTGTACTAGAAGGGCTTTTAAAGGCAACTGTTAACTTTCTGCTAACTTGAATTTCGAGTAATTTAGGAGTTTTTCTGGGCGTTTTAGCCGCTTAACACCTTTGAATAGCCACCTATTACATGGTAACTGTGGCTCTGTGTTGTTGATGCTTATGGTGGTTACAGGGCAGTAAGGGAAATCAGACTCTTAACTAACATATTACGAATTTGGATGTGCTCATCTAGCTGTGTGTTCTCATCATTGCTTTCGCTTTTTCTGAATTTAGCTAAAATATGGAAAGTCCATTTAAGACCCCATGCAAGCAAGCCTCTGGGAACCGTGGTTACGGTAAGTGTTTCTGCCGTGTTGATGGTTAAATGTGATTTATAAATGATGTGATATTGTATTGCTGGGTTCTTCTACCGGATTTCTTCTCTCTGGTAGTTTTTCCTCGTCACTGTTGCTTTCTAGCGACATCGGGACTGCGATTCCGTAAACTGACCATGTTACATTCGGGAATGCTGGCATTCGTGTGTTACTGCTCATTGTCACTGTAAAATGCAAATAAGAAAACATTCAGATGGCGTTCACGTTGAGGTAAGTTATGGTTTCTTATCGTGTTTTTGAACTCTCTCGCGTTTGGTTCCCTTCAGCTGGATCTCTCGGGACCCCTGTGACTATCCCTGCTTCTCCTTTCATGCAGAAATTGGGCTGTGGAACCGGGGTCAATGTATACCTCATGAACAGGTTCGTGCAAGAGATTACCCACATACAGCTGTGGAAAAAAATTAGAGACCACAGCATATTTTTTTGTTTCACTCATCTCTCAATTTATGGGCGAGTGTGTGTGTGAATAATGTATTTTTATTTTTTGCTAACTGCAGCCTGGTTCTTCCCTGTTTCTCATTAATGAAGGGCTTCTTCCTTGCTTTATGGGACTTCAGTCCTGTTTCTAGGAGCCTGATATGAACTGTCCTAGCAGTGCACTTCACACCCTCACTTAATGTTTCCCATTACTTTTGAAGGTCACTTGATGTCATCCTACGATTCATGAGAAATTCTCAGATAAGTTAATGATCATCTCTGGCATTAGAAAGTCACTTCTGCCCTCTACCTGACTGGTTTCGGGTCATTCCCAGTGTCTCCTGCTTCACCTTGTTGTTAGAACATCTTAGACATTGTGAACCTGGAAGCAACCTGCTTCTCAGTGTAGCCTTCTGCAAGGAGAATCATAATTAATCCAGGATTTAAAAATGTAGATTTGTTTAAAAATATAGAGTGGTCTCTTAAATTTTTCTGTGGCTGTATTACTGGGTGGACTAGATAAAAATCTAAATGCTTAAGTGTCGAGTTAAATGTGACTCTACGCATCCTAATTTTTAAATTCGAGGGTTGGAAAAAAGCCGCATTCACCCTGGGCCATAAAGAAGATAAGCAGCAAGTGTATTAAAACAAAGCAGAACGTATATCAGAAGCGACTTTGTGAAGAGGCTGAGATTTTAAAGGATCTTCATCACCCAAACATTATTGGTAATTTCCAAAAAATTTCACCTAAACTAAGCACTGTTTTTTTTAACCAGTTATTTATAATGACCACCGTGAAACCGTGCCATTTGCGAATGAAAATGCTGAATCGCTTTTGTGCCGATCGGCGTCACCAGGGTTCCGGGCTTTAACCACGGCTAAAGACGGCTCACAGTGCCTGGCCATGGAGTATGGCGGAGAGCGCTCTTTGAACGACATGATAGAACAGAGGAGAGACGAGGGCCTGAAAGCATTTCCAGTGGCCAACATAGAGAAGGTGGCCTTGCACGTGGCTCGGGGCCTCCGGGTAAACCACCCTTCGTCTTCACAAACAGGGGGACTACCGTATTTCCTCGAATAGTGGCCAGGGAATTTATTTACCTAACCGATAGAAGTACCCGGTGTTTATTTCAGGTAGGATTGTATCAGAGGTGGGCCCTCATTTCTAACTTCCCGTTACTAAATTACGCTGTTAATACAAATTCTATCAATGAATGAATCAAACGCCACAATTTTGTCAGTTTGAACCCTGTAAAAAACGGCAGGTACATTTATTGAAAATTTTCTCTCAGAACACACTGTATAATGGCAGATGTCCAACAGTACCAGTTTTTACCTTCTAAAATGTATTATTAAAAGTAAACTTGTCCTCAGTGCCATGTAAATCATACATACAATTAGTTTAACTTGTGTGAAGTATGACCAGTCACGTACTGGAGTGTACCGTAAATACGGTTATTATGACAACATAAAAAACATTTCCTGAGTTACTCCAAATATTAACATTAAAAGACGTTCTTTTTTCTTTTTTTTTACAGCACAGTCATATATCTAATACCGATGAGATTTAGTTACAAGTAAATTCTGAACATCATAACTAAGCTTTTAGAGAAATATAAACAGCTTTGCTCGCAGCCTACCTTTTCACTACGTACTCCTCTTTGATTATACGCTTTAAATTTTAGTTTAAAGTTGATCATTTAAAACAGTAAAACAGATGCTGAATGTTAGGCCAAGCCCCAAACTCTACAACTATCTGTGACCCGGCTTTTACGCTCAGCTTTTATTTGAGGAAATATGGTAGACTGTAATGGCGTTTTTATGAAATGCTTAATGTAGCAGTATCTGCTCCCAATGACAGAATCCCTTTCCATACATTTGCTTTTTTTAGTGTTGCCACAAAGTACAATTTCTACGTAGTTGCCCTGTTAAGTATAGTACCGAATACATTTGAAACATTTTCGGGCAGCTAATTCAGCTGTCTGGGGAGCACTGCTTGGGGATGGTACCTTTCCTGGTCGGGGGTTTGATTCAGCAATCTCGCGATTACTGTGCACGTCCCTAACCATTAAGTCACCACTCCCTAATGTGAGGCCTTCTAGCCGATGGTCCAGTCTTACAGGAGTAACGCTTCATGTTCCTGTCCCTTACAGTATCTTCATAATGAGAAAAAGATTTTGCACGGAGACATCAAGTCTGGGAATGTGGTCATCAAAGGTGACTTTGAGACAGTGAAAATCTGCGATGTGGGTGTTTCCCTTCATCTGGATGAGAAGCTGAAAGGTAAATGGATGGTTTTCAGGTACCTGCTGTATGTAGTGCAGTGTGAGAGGTGGATGGTCTTTGTTCTCTGCATGGTTCTGGTTTGCATTACGTCACACTAAATGCTGTCTACAAAAGTAGTATTGGAATTTCTTCAGATTCTGTTACCGGTTCTGTTGTAATATGTTACCAAATGGCAACCATTGTGTCAGTTTGAATGCTGTAAAACAAAGTGGGTACATTTATTATAAATATTTTCTTAATGTGTATAGCATTAGATTACAGTATTGCAGACCCATCAATTTTAAGAGCCGGCTAACAGTGCCAGTAATTACCTGTATTCTTAAAAGGTAATTTTTCGTCAGTGCCATGTAAATCATACATATGATCATTTTAACTTCTGTGTAGTATGACCAATCATATGGCCAAGCATTGATGTACAAACCACACAACAAACTACCTCAGGGATGAGAACTTGAGTGCAGCAGGTGATGTCAGCACCACACTAGTCTGATTGGAACGATGCAAGTTTTTTTTCCAGTGGCTTGAGTGCCAATCCTGCCACCAACCCCCAAATTTTCCGTGTAAGTTAGAGGATCTCCTTATAGGGCTGGATATAGATTAACGTCATACCAGGATGAAACTCAAGGGCCCAACGGAGTAGAATCACTCCGGGCATTCACGGGATTTGAACCAGCAACCTTCCGATTGTTGGCACAGATCCCTAGCCTCAGCCACCACTCTGCCCCATACCAGAGTTTTACTTAAATAAGCCCAGGTGTCACAATATGGAAAGAAAACATTCTTACTCCAGCTATTAACAGTAACAGATATGCCTTGCTTGTTCATGTTGACTACACCCCCAGCAATTATCTGAGACCTGGCTTTTAATTGAACCCTATTTTTTATTTGATGAAGTATGGTAACTGCTACAGTGAATTACCGAGATGTAAATCCCACTGAAATGTTGTCTGTATATTCAGCACTTGACCCCAAAGCGGATTACATTGGAACGGAACCCTGGAATCCCAAGGAGGCTGTAGAAGGAGGGGCCATCACAGACAGGGCTGACATCTTCGCTTACGGCCTGACGCTGTGGGAGATGATGACACTGTCCGTGCCACACTTGGAGGTGCTGGACAGCGAGGGGGATGCAGGTAATCTGTCTGTTACTCTGCCCCAATTATGCTTTACCTTGTGCTGCATTGTTGAAATATTTTGGTAGTATTTAGGTTTAGAACAACTCACTAATTTGTGGCGTTTAGATTCTTCTTTTGATGAGGGTGACTTCGACGAGGATGAGTATTACGAGAGGCTGGGAACACGGCCACCCCTGGATACGGAAAGCCTGGGAGGTGCCTACCAGCGGATGGTGGAGCTCTTCTGCCTATGCACTGCCGAAGACCCAGCCAAACGGCCATCTGCCACACAGATCGTGCAGGTGCTGGAGGCTAACGTGGAGGCCGCCGATTAAAATAAGGTCATCTGAGTTAGGCTATTGTAACCCCTTAACAGCTCAGTAAATGTCATTTAAGTCTGGACCCTTTTATGCTTATACTTTATATTCTTTGTCTCTGTCCCCCTGTATGGTTTATCAATGTTTGTCTTTACTTTACAATAAATCATGCATGCTTTGACTATTTGAACTGTTATCACTTTATTTAAGCGGTCGACAGGTTAAATGCTTTCTTGAAGTGACAACTTAAAAGGACTTAAACATTTCTGTAACCGAATAACTATTTACAACACATTAAAACAGATGAGGTTTGATATTAACTAGACTCTGAAATCCATTGCATTAGATCAGGATGGGGGGAAAAAAAATTAAATGAGCTGCTCTTTGAACATTAGTGCGCATAATACTCGAACTAAAGGGTTCAGCAAATGAAGTTGTACACCAAAAATTCAGGAGTTCCACAATACTTTGTGGCAAAGAGTTTGCCATCTGGTGTAGGGTCAGAGAAGGCAACTTCCTCTTTATCAAGGTGTATCCCGTAGATGAAGGATTTCCTAAGTGGAGAAAGCCAGAGGTCAGTGAAACAACAGTGGGACAGAAACCATCCGGAATATACAATGCACTCATGCATTTCATTTCATCAAGACTGCAAGTTCTTAGACGACTTCTGGTAACGTTAGCTTTAGCTGATGCACATTCTCCAGGAGGAGATATACCTGGCAGAATCTATCAAGCGTGTTGCGATTCCCTGCCGCCTTGTCAGGCTGAACACCCAAATACGGCTGACTCCACAGATAGCCTTCACTGGCGTGGTAGAGCAACACCAGGCCCTGTGGTGCTCCATGATGTCACGCTTGGTCACATCTTCAGTGTGGTCCAACTGGTCTATTACCCTGAAGGCCTTTCAACAACAGAAGTGTGTCAGTGAACACTGCAGAAATAAGGGCATCTACTAATTGGGTAATGTCACAGAACTGCCAATAACTACATTTTACCCACTTATATGGTAATTCACAGTAGCATGCCCCTGGTCTGTCAGAATAGGCTTCCTGCTACTCACCTGTTTGATGTGCTCCACGATGAGGCAGCCTACAATCAGCTGCTCGTTGTTGACAAAAAGGTACGTCTGTGCTTGGGTGGGAGAGCTGAGGGATATTTGTTGGAACCCTAGCTCATTGTCAGCCAGCTGCCTGATATCCTCTGCCTAAAAGATCAACGACAATGCCGAGTAATTACAGTACAGAATAACTACTAGTTAAAATGCGAAAGAGAGAAACAAAATGGCTGCCATTCCTCACCTTTCTGACAGCATATTTAGGATCATCCGGGAGAACTAGCACTATTTTTCCATCCCAAAATTCAGCAACTACTCGCTCCTTTTTCCAACCCTAGAGGCAGAGTACATACATACAGTTTAAGTAATACAAACACATAAAAACCAACGAAAATCTAAGAGCAAACCATGTTTACCCCTTTTAGCTCTGATGCTAGTTAAATTGACGACCCCCGCAAAAAATCCCCAGCTACTAACCGCAAACTTAATGCTGTCCAGGAAGCGCTGGTGAAACTGCATATGCTGAAAGTTGTCTTCCAGGCTGTCAGCACTATAGATCATTCCACAGGATGAACACGTCGTGGCACCAAACTGCTTCTGACCAGCATCCTGAAAGGAGACCGCAAGCATGTGATTGCATATACCGACATCAGATGCACACCTTCAAAAACAGTTATTGTACACGTTAAACTATCATATCTTATTACTAAGGCAAAAAGTTATTGTAGGTGAAACTATTAGCATTACATTTTAAAATAAAATATTGCATTTAGCAAGCAGATATCTTTTGTCCAAAGCAACGTATAAGTGAGGATCAGAGAGTAGAGTCAGCCAGTTCCGAAGTACTTCAGGTCAAGAGCCTTGCTCAAAGACTGAACAATGAAATCACTTTGCCAGCCATGGGATTTGAACTGGTGATCAAATGATCATGGCCACAGGCTCCCAACCATGGAACCAGACCTATCAGCTTGTGACCTACAGACCAGGAGTGAACAGCCACCACGCACAATAATAAGTT
This sequence comes from Mormyrops attenuatus, assembly GCA_026777985.1. Lineage (NCBI taxonomy): Eukaryota > Metazoa > Chordata > Actinopteri > Osteoglossiformes > Mormyridae > Mormyrops > Mormyrops attenuatus. The sequence continues at coordinate 5,798,449 of JAODKC010000043.1, forward strand.
GGTCAAATGACTGCCTTTCCAGGTGCTTCTTCTTTGTGGTCCTCTGCCGCATGGATGCAGAGAGGGCAGATGGGGTGCTGCAGTTCATAGGGGAGGAGATGCTTCCCTTCTTCTGGGGCCTTTTTCAAGGGGCAGAACAAAAACTGAGATTTGGAGACGAGGTATGGAAATGCACTTAAAAATCACTTTCAAAAGGGAACTATCAATCCCTCCTACCTTCTGGAACCAAAGATGGGGTACACACTCGGAGGAACTACAAATCAGAAAAAGAAAAAAAAAAAAACACAAATTAGAAAGAACTGAATTTTGTAGTTGCCGCAGTCACAATGGAACACCCCTAATTCATTAGCAATTTTTCAAAATTTAGGTGCATTACACACAGACCTATATTTATACATACCCTCTGAAACCAACTTTGAACATGGGGAGGTAACATTGCTGAGATCAAAGACTGTGTCAGATGCCATTTCTGTGGAAGTATTCTATAAGATATATATTTTTTTCAGGATTAATACAAAAATTGATGACACCATAATATCAGAGAGATTATGTGCAGACTATACAGCACTTACCGGAGTACTCATATCAGAAAGTGAGGCCTGTGAACTAGTGGGAGTTATACTCCTACTAAGAACAATCTTCACTTCCTTGGTGATGCCGTGCTTCTGTAACTGTGTAACAGGAGATTGTACTTCAGATGTTTCTGGCTCAAACATCTTCGAGTTCTCCTTCACAATGCCTGTGAACTTCAGAGGACCTCCAAAGCTTACTCGCTTGGTGGTGACTTTTGGAGGAAACTCTTGCGGCTTCCTCTCCAGAACATTCCTCGCAGCTGTGAAAGCACCATAAGGATCTTCCCCCTGCTCTTCTGCAGGTAAAGGAACAGGGTGCTTCTTAACCTTAGCGCTCAGCTTCAATTTCGAGGGCTTTAGCGGGGCTTTTTTGTGCATGGTTATGGCTCTCTTCCCACTGCTGAAGAATGCTGCTCCCACAATGAACTTTGCCTTAACTTTAGCTTTCAGACTTCCAAATATAATGGGAGGCAGGGCAGTGGTACTTTCTACTGGAAGATTAGCTTGGACATTAGAACTCCCAGGGGTGCTCATATATTCTCCAATGTTATTTTTCTGTCCCCGGGCAGAAATTCGTTTGGTAACCTTTGGGACTATTTTTGTCCTCTGTGTGGTCACGGATCTTAGGGGGCTGGTGAGGCTCCTGTTTGTTGGGCTGATGGTGGGTTTTGTTTCATTTACCAGCTTCCTCTCTAGGGGTGTCAAGTACATTGCTTTCTTCTTGCTATAAAACGACCCGGTACCCATGGCAGGTTTGACAGGTGAGGCAATCTTGGGCGAGCCCTCAGGTGGAGAGTCACCATACAGTATCCTGGGGGCAAGAGGTGAACTTCCCTTTCTTCTGGGTGAGGCCATTATTTTAGGAGAATGATAATTCTGCTTATCCTGGCCATGTCTGACTACCGTTTCTCCTACTGGAGATTGGGGGAGCAGACGGGATATCCTTCTGGGAGGGGTGCCTCGGTCCACAATCCGCCTCTTCGCCCGAGTGCTGACAAGTTGACAAGGATACACACTCAATTATCACACATGAATAAATAGCATTACCTCCAAAAAGTCAATTCGGACACCCAAGAGCTTACCTCACAGAGCCAGTGGAACTGTGCTTTCTCTTTCTGGCTGTACCGTAAGGCAACATTTTCCCCAGCCTTGAAAACAGCAGAATCACACATGATCACAGGTTTTGGAATTACAATGACAGGAAACATGGAAGCACGTGGGTTAGGTTAGGACGATTGCAAGGGTCCCTGAGTGACAGAAGCCCTAAAAATTTTCCAACATAATTGGATGGGTTTGGGGTACAACACAATATGCTTTAATGGAGCCGAAATCCCTAGCAGAGTCCGTGACAGGATACCTAGAAAACACAAAACCCCACACCAGGACGGTCAGCCTACAGCGCAATTTGGTAAACATCATCAATACGAAATTAAATTTATTTCAGTGTTTGAGCTTAAATGTCTTTACGCTTTAGGTCAATTTTGGCAAAAGCTTAAAGATGTTCCAAGACGCAGATCTTTTGCACATCTGACAGTGTGATGACTAATTAATACCTCGGTTATTTGGTAATACTTTTCATGAGACACGCTGCCTCAGTTATGGTTTGGAAGGTCTCGGCGATGTCAGCACAGTGGTGAATTTTATCTAACACCGAAAACAAGCGAAGGCGCCCGGTCGGATGCAGTTATCTGCAATTTGGCGGGATCAGCCTCATTGAGACCAGGCTGACCGCCCGTTAGCTACTATTATTAGCTGCCCGGCTAGTAACGAACAGTTATTGGTAATGCACGGTTTTCCTCACATACCTGAAATATCAACGATCTCGCACGATATTTATTTGCAGTTATTCTGCATCACGGGGAGTGTTAAGTACGAGACAGGTTACTGCAACAAAGTCAACACCAGCGTAAACTTATACAAGTTATTTATACTAACTTCACCACATAAACACGACAAGTACAGTGAGCTTCAGCAAATTGCTCGTCAATATGACCTTATTCGCGAACATATAGTCAGCACAAGTGTTGCCGCCAAGGCCTGAACTATTGTTAAACCGGGTGGCTAACAGGGCGACACCATAACTAGAGCAATAATGCCGGTTATACTCGAACCAGCGATATCCGAGGGCATGAAGGAGGTTAAACTCTCGATGTCTGGCACCAACTACCAAAGCTAATTCCTTGTACGTGTGAACGTACTCGGCAATAAATTCTATGCTGATTCTGATCAACCCCGGTCGAGGGCGGCGTACCGTCCGTGTCTCCCCAGCGAGCCGCTCTGCCGGCGCCCCGAAGCTGCTGCACATTCGCGGCACTTTTCGAAAACACTTCAAATCGCGCGCGCCGCAACTTCTGCGGCGCAAACGCGGAAGCGGGAGGCGTGGCTACGTTTTGGGATGACGTCTCCTCTTAACACGTTTTCTGCGGCGTCTTAAAGGGATACGTGCATCAACGTCCCATACTCTCTAAGAAGCGGTAGGGACAAGGCGTGTAAAGCTCTTTGCAAAAGTGTATGGCAAAACAAATCACGGTCCTCAAGGTCCAAGCGTTGCTGTTTTTTTCCAGCCTTCCTTTACCTGTGAGGCAGGTGTGAAGCCTCTGTGTCCGATGGGAATCAGTAATTATTAAACTACCTGGGTGAACTGAAAACAAGGCCAGGATTTGGAATTGAGGTCCAGATTTGAAGTTGTATAGTGTATATGTATTAACTCAGGATATTGTACTATGAAGAAAACACTGCAGTTCATGATTTTTGTTCTTTTAATTTTCGTTTATGGATTACTTTCTAAATAAAGTGTATTTAACCTCAGTATGGCAACCTAAAGCAGGAGAGATGCATTGGCAGGAACTGGAGGTGAGTAACAACAGTCAGTATGAGTAAAAAGAGGAAAGAGTTGATGTGAAATCCTTTCTACATTTAGAATGTCATGTGAAAATAGTATTGGTATACAGGATGTGAGACAGAAAACAATTTATGGACTGAATAATGCTCATATCGGTGGATGACAAAAAATGCACTGCAGTAACTGCAAGTCAGATTTAGGTCCTTTCCACGGTGTCCAAATTTCCCTTTCTATAATTGAAAAAATGGCAAGCGCTTCTCCATTCTAAGCCAACAATATCCCTCTGCATATTCACAAGGAGGGATATCGTTGTTAAAACCACATAATTACAAAGGAGAAGCAATTTATTTGCTCAGAAAACTTCAACAGACCATCTGGGAGATTGAAAAATATTCTACATCAACATAAAAAAATGCGAGCAATTGTAATCACAGTAATAAGTAATTGATTATTGATGAAAGCACTGGCACTACCAAGAAGCACTTAACATACTACATTGAAGGAACCCTGGAATCATTAGCACATGTGCAGGGATAATTGACATTCCAGCTGGTGTTTCTCAGACCAGTGTCAGTGCCATAGTCAAGTTTGCTGATGAGAATAAATTGCTCCTAAATTATAGTATGTCTCTCCACAGATGGCTACAATACACAGGGTATAGGACACAACTCATTCTTGACAAAAATTCACGCACTGAATCTGAAAATTATCTTCATTAAATCTGTATGCCATTCCCTGCATCATTGCAGTTCCAAAGCACTGATTGTTCTTCCGCAAAATGTTAAGCCATGTAAGGTTCCTGGCATATACTTGGCCCTCGAGGGGATTTTACACCACCGCTGACTTTGGAGAAATCCCGCTGATGATGTGGCAGCAACAAAATATAGCTTGCCATCAGATTGTATAAGAGAGAGGTTCCCACGGAGATTCTGTCTAAAATGACAGCCTTGGGTATCACAAAGTCTTCCCCTTGTCTGTGGTAGATCTGACACACTCGATCCTGTCAAAATCTCAAGTTGACAACCTTTTATCATTCTTTTCTGCAGCAAGTAATTGTGCCTCAGTGATTCCAGAGTCGGAATGACATAATTAAATGGGACCAGAGAAATCAATGAACAAATCAATGAACATGTGTCTTGGTGTCTCATTATTTAATTGACGTAGTAAGAAGTTTTTCATGCTTTTCAGGCAGGGGTGTCTGAAGGGTATGGATACCTCAGTCAACAGTGTCCACTGAGAGGGACACAAAAAACTAGATGTATGAGGTTCCTAATAATGACCAGCACAGGACAAGTTGAAGCCATCAAGTCTCTAGGGTCGCCCACTTTGGTCAGCTGGTTTGCACACACATGCACACGCATTTACATGTAACAGTTTTATTACCTTGTAATCTGTAACATTTGCAAACTACCCTAATGCTTAAGATGTAGCAAATTTATTGGTTTATAATGGAATAATGTAGATTTGTCATAAGATTTCTTACATGAGCATGAGAGTCTGAAAGTGTGTCATGCCAGATGCGTGACAGTTGGCTACCCTGAGTCTCTCTCCTCAAACACTGAGTTTAGTGCTGCCAGGCCTCAACATGACAAACCTGTCTTCATTGAAGGCAAAAGAGAAGTGAATTCACTTAGACAGTAATACTGAAGAAAATAAAACTGGAAGACAGCGACAAATTATGTGAAGACAGTTTGCTTTCGGAGGTCTTTGCTTACAGTACATACAATATCAAGTCTACACGGTTCATTTGTTGCAACAGTAGTTTTCAACTATATTTAAGTCTTTCACGCAGAATGCGTATTAGGTTGATGAAGTATAAAACACTTTTAGCTATCTTTCTGTATACGATTGGTCCTTGATGTTAATCGGTTATTTTTGGGGGCAGAGAAAGCTTTATAAATCTGTCCAGAGCTGATACGCATGGAACCCCCATTGAGCCGGGACAAAGCGGAAAGCCCCCTCCTCCGACTCGGAAACTTCCTGTCGCCGTTTTCCATGCTTTTATTGCACTCTGACTATCTTTCATTACAGAATCGCCCGTGTATAACACTTTTAAAAGATCGACTAAATCTGCTGCTTATCTGCGTTGTCTTAGAACAAAATGGTGTTTTACTTCACGAGCGCAGGTGAGTTCCCGGTGACACATACGTGGAATACATGTCTGGCTAGCTCGTTAGCAAACATACAACTGCCGATTTTACAGCATTAAGATAGAGGATCGATTAGTGTCACTTATATTGCCGGCAAAATGGTTGATTGTTCATTTTTACGTAGTGATCTGTTTTCTGTGATCAATCGAGAAATACTCCTGATTGCTGTACTGTAACTAGCTAGCTATCTAGCTAATTGGTCTTATTCTGGATGTATCCCAGATGTGATACATTTAGATCTGGCCGATTATCATTGTCCAGTAGCATATCTCTGTGATAGATAACGTAGATGTCAGGATCTACGTAGATTAGCTCCTCTAATGAGCAGCTAATAAACTAATAATGTCCTTTGTGTTCTGGTGTGTACTGATAGTTTCATAACCGATGCTTAAATTAAGCGCTGTTTTCTTTTACAGTTGTGACACCACCTTACACTATATATATGGGAAAAGACAAATATGAAAGTAAGTAACCAGCTGTTCAGCTATTATGGTTTTCGGGATATACTTTAGCAAGCGTGGACTAGGAACCAAAGGGCTCCCGGTTCAGGTACCGGGGGACAGCTTTAATCGACGCACTAAACTTGAATTGCATGTAAAGAGGTGTATTTTGCATAAATATATTACAACTTATTACCGTTTAATTAATATGTATGCGGATGCTGAATATCGAATAGTGCATCAAATTGCTGTTTCACTTGGACGCATTTTCCAACATTAAACAAGAATTTGTGTTCAACAGATGAAGATCTTATTAAATATGGGTGGCCCGAAGATATTTGGTGAGAAACTATTTTCCTCCAATCTTCTGTCAGGCTGGGAATTAGTTAATGTATCCAGTGACAATGACATTGATCACCCAAAGGTCTAACGGGTATTAGGTACGATACACAGATCTCTGTGTGCAGTATAGATGAACATCCACAAGGTGGCCTTTAAGGGTTAGTTTACAGGGATTTCGATGGGCAAACAAGCCGTTTTGTCTGCAGAAACTACCGGAATCTTAAATTGGTTTATTATTAATTATTTGACTGACTCCCCATATAAATTGGCAATTTTTAATCCCGTTGCAACGAAATGGTTAGATGGTCACTATAGGGCAGTAGTATTAACCAGGGTATCCAATCTTTCTGCAGCAACATATGATTTGAAGCCTATAGATATCAGAGTACTTTCAAAAATATTTTTCACAGCTATTAACTTGGTTTGTATTGTTTATTTTGCCAGGTTTCACGTGGATAAGCTGTCATCTGCCCATGTCTACTTGAGAATGCCTAAGGTACTGGGAATGACTTATAATATCCATAACATTTGTCCTGTCGACAGTGTTTTTTCTAGGTATACTATACGTTATTATCTGTTCATCTTTGGTTTTTCTGGCTTTATTCTGGTGGTGGGAGAGGTTACAGATTCAGCAGGTTTTCTCAGTATTTTTAGCATTTTCTAAATACAATACGGGGCAGACAAGAACCTTGCTGAGCCTAGTGCTGAACACACTGTGTCTTATGTTATGTGTTTTCATATAGAGTGTCATGAAAATGGCATCTCTTCATTAAATTTTAGGGAACAACAATAGAGGACATACCTAAAGAGGTCCTCATTGATTGTGCGCAGCTTGTGAAAAACAACAGCATCCAAGGTAACCTTTGTACCAGCAGATCAGACTTGGTGTATAACAGAAATTACATCTTCATGTGTTATGTACCTATAGGCAATGCAGTATTAAGGAACTGATGTGTTATAATCACAGCTAAAATGTATTGCCGTTATTTTATAAGGATTTGCTGTAATAAATTTGCATGCACATTTTTGAAAGTTTTTGTTTTATTAATTTCTGCAAATTGTTTTGAATTAACACCGATTTCTCAGTGTTTTTGTCAGTTGAGAAACGAACAACATGTTTTTGACAGGGTGCAAAATGAACAATATTAATGTTGTGTACACGCCATGGAGCAACCTGAAGAAGACGGCGGATATGGACGTGGGTCAGATAGGCTTTCACCGGCAGAAGGAGGCAAGTGCATTAACAGTGGAGTCCTGTGGTCGTTTGGATCCGTCTGCTAATGACTGTCCGGTTCTGACGGTCCTGTGCGAATCGGGAAGTACACCTCTGACACTAATGAATATTCACACGTTCAGTTAGTTGTCTGGTTGTTATTCGTTACCACGGCATTATGATATGGTCTCATGGATCTGTTATGGTAGGATTACTATTTTGGATGTTTTAATTTAATAACATTTATGTTCATTAGGAAAACGACCACCAGGGAGCAGAATAATATATAGTTTATCTGACAGCATTATTGTTTCTTTTGAGCTTTTATTCTGAGTATATATTATGATATACTAGATATTATGCAAAAGTCTTAGACAGTCAAAAGAAAGTGATGTTTCAGCGATCAAACTATAATGAGTCAAGTGAGTCAAACTGTCATCTGTTAGTGTGTTAGTTTAGACATTTCAACATCGCTCCTAAAGTTAACCCAGTATTTGCAGTAACCATACAATATACCCATGTTTTTTTTCACTGAACCACTAGCATACCCTGTTTGGATAACAATACCTTATGGGGGTATTTAAAGTAGTGATATTGTCCAGATCAGCGAAATACATTGTTTGGCTAATCATTGAGCCATTTAACTAACTAATTTAATTCATTAAGAGGGCTGATGATGAAATTTACTGAATACTTGGAATTGCTCAGGTGCCCCTGAGAAGAGGTTTGGGAACTGAAGCGGTGTTCATCTTGACATCCAACAAGATATCAGCCCCCTTTTTGAGAAGAGAGAAATTCTTGTCATTTTTAGTGTGTTGGTCTTATTTTGCATATGTTCTAATGTAATTTTTTTTTCTTCCGTAAATATACACTTACTACCCAGAAAAATAGCTTTAAACATTTTTTCTTTGACATAATACTTTTGCACAGTATAGTAATGGCAATTCTGTTACTACACTAATAATGTTAACATATGTAGGTTAAAGTTGTAGCAGTGGAAAAGAAAATCAACGAGATTGTGAACCGGCTGGAGAAGACGAAAGAGGAGCGATGCCCAGACCTGGCAGCAGAGAAGGAATCTCGGGACAGGGAGGAAAGAGCCGAGAAGAAAGCACAAATCCAGGAGGTGAAGAAGAAGGAGAAGGAGGATATGAAGAGGAAGAAAGAGATGGAAGAGCTAAGGTGAAAAAAAAATCAGATGGCTCTTTCTGACGTTGTGCAAATTGAAAGGCATCGATTTTATTTCGGTCTTCAGTTTCATCTGTGTTACATCCTGGTTGTTATTGTGAGAAGAGTAAATGATGTAATCATGGAAAATCCAAAGGTTATAGAAAGCAAACAAATGCCAGTCAGTGCCCTGGAATTTCTAACCTGTTATAGTTAGTTATAGTTTTTATTTTTTGATTTCCTGTAGGAGTTACTCGTCTCTTATGAAAAGTGACAACATGACGACGAATGAGGTAAGTTAGGGTACAGTCCTCAAGTGGGCGTGAGAAATGTTACGGCATTTTACACACAAACTTGCACTCCAGTTTTTTTCCAGATGTCTCATGATTTTGTCATATGTGTCATGAGATTTTGTATACAAATGATCATAAATCACTATTACTGCAACTCATGCATGTTTTGCTTTTAGCCTGGAGATGTCATCGTTCTTATTTTCCTCCTGTAGGATGGCAATGATTCTGACGACTTCATGTAGAGACGAAGAGTATCGAGGCTGCCCGATAATTTAAAACCAAAGTGCTCGGTCGCCGTTCATGCGAACGCTTAAGGTGCCGGTTTGCGTGCTGACGATGTTTCCCGTAGAGATGACAGCTCTGTTCACCTGCCAGACTCTAAAAGGAAATCTGGCACCTTGCGGCTTCCTATTAACCGATTAACCGCTGCATCACACAGACCTTGAAGCTGACGAACAGCGTGGGAAAACAGGAGAAACCATCGGTGCTGTTGTATTTCTTGAGCCAGTTATAGTACCCCAGAGGGTGCCGTTTGTAGTGTGACCTTCAGAGGATCCTGCAGGTCAGCTGAGTCAGCATGAGACACTCTAAATTCTTGTGGAAACTGGTCTTGGTTGTGAGGGGTTATCTTTTTTTTTTTTTTTTTTTTTTTATGAATGTAATCTCTGCTTATGTCCTGCGATGGCAGCCGGATTGAAATACGAATTTGTCTTCAGCCACTGTTTTTTTTTAACATGTTGTCGGGGATTCTCAGCATGCTCAGTATGAAAAACTTCATTATACGGTGGGCGATCATCTTGGCAAAAAAAAGAACAACATATATCTACTGAGGTTATCTGCAACATTAAAGCTTGATTTTAAATAAACATTTGGTTCATCTAAGTATTTGTAAGTTGAACAGTGTAGATGGTTTAAGCGATAACCCCCACCCCACCCCACCCCCAGACAGCACAAATTTAGCTTAATTTTGGGGGGGGGGGGGGCATTAAAGCATAGTACTTTTTTAAGGAAGACTAAAGTGTGTCTAAATTGCAGAAACGATGACTTTGAAGGCTGTGTCTGTTTCTGGAATCATCATTTTTTTTGCTGGTTTGACATCTGTTTGGTGGTCAAAATCGAAAACAAACTTTTCCCACTTTCTGTGTCTTCCTCTACTGCGTTTATTAAACACTGTTAAGTTCAGTCAAAGGAAGTCTTAAAACCTTAATTGGCTCATTGTATCATTTGCCATGACATTGTGTTGGGGTTATATGGTGTCTGCTATAGAGCAGCGGAGTGACCATAAAACGTTTTCCCAGAATTGTCGCAGATTTATTGTTGAGTGGCTGTTTTTGGTTTAATTGCCTTATGTTGTTCTCTCCACATTTATTGACATTATTGGGAGGGGGGTAAAGTTCCTCATGTTAAACCAAAGGTATCTATTAGTGGTCACCAATCTGATTTCTATTACACAGGTGAACAATGAGGGTATATTGTTATAATGATGATCTGCTTCTTAGGTTGGTGAAGATTGTTGAATGGCCTAGATGATCGTTTCTCAGCCCGGTCCTTGGGGACCCCCAGACAGTCCATGTTTTTGCTCTTCACCAGCTCCCGGTCCTCTGAGGACTGGATTGTGAAACACTTGGTCTAGATGAATCAATGGATTTAAAAATGACAGGTGGGTGAAATCGCATTAGGTGGTACCGAAGGACACTGTGACCTTGCCCCTTCAGGGTTGTGAGTTTGATCTGCATGTCCTCCCTGTCTTTTCTGGGTTTCCTCCAGGTACAACGGCTTCCTTCCACAGTCAAAAACTTGCTTTTTTCCCCATGGTATTTCAAGAGCAAAACATCACATGTTTTTGTATGGTGCCAAAAATGTATGATTTTTCACAGCAGTGTTAATTAAGCGACGACAAGATACAGGAAACTAGAATTTAGATTGCAGTTAATTGCGTTTGAAACAGCTTGATGTACCGTTTGAAGAACTGAAGAGCTTTGGTCTTGAAATTTTAAAATGTAATTAGGGGAATTTTAGGCCTGTTTGAAATCCAGGAAGGGTAGAAATGCATTTATTCAGGCATCTGTTTTTCAGCTTAATCATTCATAATTTCCAGATTTGCTCTGCAAACCTACTACTTAAATGAAAATGTGCAGGACAAAAAAAATACTGAATTTCACACCAGATGAAGTGAATTAGCTAAGCTGGTGGCCTTTGTGTCTGATTCCTCTGCCAAACAGACCTTCGCCATGTTTGTTGTGTCGAAATGAGCATAATTTGAAGTGCATTAGTGAGCAGTGTGCTGCTGGGCATTCGCACGTTGTGCTTTACACTGGGGGTGTCAGGACCCCCCGTTTATGGGAACTCACTGAACTGGGACCCAGGGCCTGTTGGATTTTCTATTTAAAATAAACTCTGCTAAAATCTACCTGCATAAATCTGTACTGGCATCTGTTTTGAATTCTATTAAATTAATATAAAGTGCAGAGGTAAACTAAACATGGGAGGCTTTTATTGTATGCCCTGTGTTACCTTGATTAAAAAATATTTCTGTGTTCTATTAGTCATATTTGCCAGGAAATACTAGAAGCCTGCATACAGAAACTGGGCTCCTCACCAATTCTTATTTTGCAGTCTTTTATTACCACCTGGTTATGTTATTAAATCTCTGATCGCGCACTGTTGCTAAATATATATATATAAGCAATATTGAACTTGCAGTAAAAGCTAATCCATTCACCTAATGGGTTTTCAGACAATTAAGTTAAAGAGCTGATATAAAGCAAGCACTATTCCAAATTTGAGAACGTTCTAGAAAGGTACCTGTGGACCGCCTCACATCTTTAGGTTTGGGCTTGAGACCCGTCCTTTGCTTTGTGTGTGGAAATTAAGATTATCTGTATTGATCCCGGTAGGGGATTCTAGTGCATACAGCAGCAAGAACATAGAGGACAGATGAAGGAACTTATAGTGCCAAATGGATAAGGTGCAAAGATGGCACACACGGTGTAAACAAAGTAAGTGTGGTGTAAACAGACTTAAAAAGTAGACTGTACGCGAAATATCCTGAAAAACAGAATATTGAGATACTTGACAAATATTTAAAATAGAAATAATAAATTCTGTGCAAATAAAGCACTGGATTTTCACATGTTGTCCCTGCATTGTCTGGGGGTTAGAGTAAGACCAGGGCTGCTTATCTGCCATTGCTGTTAACAGGCCTGTGTCTTGCTCGTTCCCGGGGACAAGATGATCTCCAATCCTCACCCCACTGTTTTGTTGGGCAAAAAATAGCAAATTCCAACAGTGACACACCTGCAGTTAATGGCAGTTATTTAGTCTTTTAGAGAACCTAGAAATTTCTAGAATCACCAGATATGAACAGAAACTCAACAAGGCTGATATACGCCACCCGTATTCATTACGGAGTCTTCTTTTTGTACTTGACACTGACATTTCTTTATTCACAAGACACGTGCCCAAAAGTGTCTAACCAGGAAGGTGCAGAGCCACACCACTGAAATAAAAATGAGGACAGCCAAAACAAGTTACAGACACATGTTCAAGACAGTAGCGGAGCCAGAAATCAAAGTGGGGGTGGGCCGGCACAAAATTTGGTGGGTCTGTCCCATAACAATTCACTTGGTGATGAAATCACACTACAAACTCAGCCACATTTTTTAAATCAGTTTTTAAATTACCCTTGGTGTTACTAAGACCAGATGAACAAAGAGAAAGAAAAATTTATTTGCCTCTCAATGGCATTTTCCCTCACATTGCTCAAACCATTCCCAGACATACCTGTCAGACCCAATTGTTTTATTGGACTGCGTCGCTTGCCGTAAAGGTTGAAAGGGTGGACGCAAGACCACCTGGGCTGCCCAAGTAGTACCAGGGGCGGATCGCAAACAAATAAACAAACAAACAAACGTAATATGGAACATTTAATTCTGCAAACCAGAGTTGGCCAACCGGTTGATCAGTTGATTGTTGGTTCTCTCCAACTCGATTGTCAGATGATTAATGAATAATGCTTGCGATGTGCAAAATGTACTGAGCTGCCCCCCCCCGTTTGGCAAAATATTATGCCATTGCCACCCCATTAAAATCACTGGGCCTAGTCTGGCCATCCCATTCCTCATTGTACAAGGTCTGGTTCCGCCCCTGCCAAGTGCACTTTGCTAATAAACTACAGTACTGTACTGTATCTCATTGTGGCCATTTTGGAGAGAGAGTAAAATTCACACTGAGACAGGTGAATGGGATTTGTGGAGAGTCATTGTGTGTATTTCAGGCACCTGTTTTATGGGTGAAAGTCAGCACATAACATACTGTACACTGACGTTTTAAAGCAAGCTCGAGGAGTTCATATCTTTTATCATCGATGCAAGTTTTGCACTTACCTTTAGTCATGCACCTCTGCTCTATGCATCCAGGAAATACCAGGGATTGTCAGTATGGAAAAAGTTTTATGTTCAAGTGACTCAATGGAATAATGGTGTCAAGGTTTGCAAGCGATATATGAATAACCAGGAGAAGGTACAGGTCGAATGGAAAAGTCTTATGGAATGTGGCTCGCATCTCTTCAACGAATTTTATAGTTGGAAAATAACAGACATATCAAAACTTAAGAGAAGATGTGTGCTTAAGTAGGCAGTATTGCATTACCCACATCAGACACTAGATGGCAATTTAAACCGTTCAAGCAAAAGGGAAACGGTTGGAACATCGGTTTGACAAGATTGATATCTGCGTCAGTTGTATGTACGAACTTATTACGAAAAGACAAGAAGGTTAAAAATGGAGCAAATGTGCATCATGTTTTTTTGTCACTGTAAAAATATGTGAATTTCGTCTTTTGGTTTCTAGTTAGTGCTTTGCTAAATATTTTGTCAAAAAGAAAGGTTTTTTTTCGTTTTTCACTTATTGTACAATATAAGAGTTTTTGAATAACATGTTTTCCTCCAAAAATCAGGCTTATATAACCTAAAACATGTCAGCTGTCTTTCATACCTACACTTTGTTCAGGTGCTGATAGTGCATTAGCGCCCCAAAGCTGCGGAAAGGACACACGGACAGGCGGATATTAATATATATTATCAAATGAGACGGTGTTTGCTTGACCTCCGGAGACGTTTGTGGTTCTTCATTGTTACGGGACCTGGGTTTGCTCAGCTTAATTTGTTATTGTGTGGGGCAGGCCATATGTGGTGAAAAAGATGATTTTTCTGGAAAGAAATATGTTTTAAGTGGGTTGAGTGGGACGGCAAGAGGTTAGCGAGAGTACAAACATCTTTTCCCAACAAGTTATCCAAAAAACAAAGCACAGCCGTAACAACCAGCCCGGACAGCCAGGGAATGTCAGAAATTGTGAGGTTTGTATTTCGAACTGCTGCAAATAAGTATGTTTTGTGTATTGAAATGCATATTATATGCATTAATTCGCAGTGCGCACTTCATCTACAATATTTTTTCCTTTGCATTTAGTCAAAGTGACATTTTATGTTGTTTACAGCTGTCATTTGCGGAGTAAGCTGGAATCGGCCTGCAAGTCGCAGGCTGTGATTTGCCGGGGGGGGGTGCTGACCGTCCTCTACTGGGTGAGTCTGTTGTTTGGGATGCGGCGGCTCTGTGCGGCTGGCACATGAACATAGAGGCACTGGGCAGCTTTATCACAATTAGGGCGAGTCACTGCCGGGGGGGGGGGGGGGGGGCCGTGGTGCCCAGGCCGGACTGGGAGTCACGCGCCGGGCTGGAAAGTCTGACCCGGTTCGTCACCGCCGATACTCCTCCACTAGTGTGTTGGGCCGGTCCTGTTTATCGGAAACACTTAGTCACTGGTTTTGGTAAGGCCCAGCTCATAACTAGCCGAAGGCCTGTGCCCCATCAAAGCACCTGCCTCTCATAAAGGAGGCACGAAGTAGCACAGTGGAAAGAATAATGTCCCAAAATAGTAACACGAGGAGAGTCATTGGGCGTTCAGTTCTGTTTGTTTACTTATTTCCTCTAAAACACTACAGCGTTTTTCTGTGAAACAGCTGCAATGAAAACGTCATTGTCGGTTATTTATTTTGTCACCACATCAGATCTGCTTGTGGCAGGTGACATTAATTGTCTAGGTCGCATTCCAAAGGACCTGCAGGCCACGGCCAATAAGAGCCATGCGTAAATAGACAAAGGAAGCCCCGCCCACCCCAGCGGCCAATTGGTCCAGGCAGCATTCCCGATTCCAGGGTGTGCCTAGGTGGCCTGCTGTTTCCTGTGTAGCCGGGGGTGGGCGGAGAGGGGTCCCATAGCCCCAGGCTATGGCGGTTGACTGTTTTTCGGGACCACACACCAGCTCCGGGTGACTCTGGGGGTTTGCCGTGTGGGATGCCACATAAACAAAGAGGACGAGGCCCTCCGTAGCTCCCCCCCCCGCTCCCAGCTCCGGCCTCCAACAAAAGCAAACAAGCCAATAATAAAAGGCCGGCTTGCTGTCCTTGGAAGAGTTATTCCCTGTCCCGAGGAAATATGGAGCTCACATGGGGGGCGATGGGCCACTTCCTACGGCCCGGGTACACCTCGGCCCCCAAACTGCGGGGCCCCTGGCTCCGCTTCAAGCCCCTGCGTTGTCGTGAGTCCCTCCACTCGTGAGGCTCCTTTGCTGTCTGACCACCAGAATGTCAACTTCAGAAATGGTGGCTTTGGGGGGGGGGCATTTGCTTCCTATGTGTGACGGGGCTGTAAAATATATTTAATTGTGGTTCTCTTCCCTGCTGATTGCTAACACATGCGCTATTCAAACGTCTAACAGGCATCAGTACTGAAACCTCAGAATATATGCTAAAATAAGAACAATCGCGATTTGCTGGAAATTCATCATCATTATTGCTTGCAGTGCCCTTTCGTATGGTTGTGTTTCTCATAATACCTAAAAGATGGAATTTTAGCTGAGATTAATACCACACAGCACTGAGTGATTCATGTTGATGGCCTAGGCTGTAGTTACACATATTAGAATTTTCTGTTGTTGAGACAGGGTTAAAGATCTATGCGATCTGGTCTATCTGACGCTAAGATGTTGTGTAAGACGTGAGTAAGGGCCCCAAGCTGCGATTTCAGGCCGCGCTGATGGAGATTCACCAGCCGTGCTCTTCATTCTGCTGATTCACCCCCGGCAGAATCACCGTCCAGGATCACCCGGAGACCTGCACAGTGTGTGGGTGTTTCGTGATGGTGATCGCATGGCCCTGATTATCGCAGAGAGATGAATGGTTTACCAGTCATTCATTAGCAGTCAGGTACTGAGTGTTCTGTGTAAATGCACAATGGCCCTGGGGCACATCTGCCTGCACAACATACAGCCCATATCACATCTGGTGATGTTTTAATCCATGGACCCCCTCTGAAGGTACAATAGTCTATTGTGTGTTGCAATGCAATCTGGTGTTTATTTTGGAATTAATATTGTGTGTGTATGTGTGTCTGTCTGTCTATCTATCTGTCTATCATCAGTTTGACCCTTCTACCTGGTCTGTGTGCCGCAGGACCCTTATGGTGA
This sequence comes from Mormyrops attenuatus, assembly GCA_026777985.1. Lineage (NCBI taxonomy): Eukaryota > Metazoa > Chordata > Actinopteri > Osteoglossiformes > Mormyridae > Mormyrops > Mormyrops attenuatus. Next base: position 5,814,993 of record JAODKC010000043.1, read on the forward strand.
GGTGACTGGATCGGTTAAGCTGCAGATGGCACTTGGAGTGACAGGTAACACTGAGGTTTAGAAGGTAAATGTTAGTGGACCAGTGCGTCCTCAGGAATCGGGGTCTGGGCATGTGCCATGGGGGTCTCAGAAGGGGCATTGAGGGGGTGCGGCATCGGGGTCTGGGCTCATGTTCTGCGGCAGAGAGACAAACAAAACCCAAGGTGAAGTGAATGAATGCCCCATCACCTGACTTCCTCCCACCTCAGGACGTCCTTGCCGACTCCTATCTATAGTCTGTGTGCAGTACAGTAAGTGTCTACTAAGGAATAAAATGATGTAATACGGGCCAGCGGTTAGCCGACGGACACTCCAGCGGATCACATGACATCTTAATCACCATGATGTCCCACTGTGGCTCTCTCAGCACAGCCCTCCCCCCATTGTCTGCAATGACATCTTCCTGGCAGCTGACGATGCGGATCAACGTGACGCCCAGTGGATTACATTAGTCAGTGTGGCTTGGGAGTATCGCATGGATTTTAGCTGGGCATAGCGTGAATCTCCATGTGCATCATGTAATGTTCTGAGACGCTCCCAGAGGAAGCTCAGCGATAACCGACTCAGGCATTATAAACCACCCCCCAAGGCAACGAGAGGAATCTCATGGATACTCGACTCTGTGATGGTGAAAGTGGACAGCGATTCAGTTTGAAGGGGGAGGAGCTCAAATTCCACAAAGCTGCAGCTGCAGAATTATTGCCGCTGTAACACTGTCAGATTTATGGTGCAGCTGTAGTGCTTAAATCTTAGGTCTTTGGCTCTTCGCTTAATGAATTTTTGAGATATCTTTGCAGGTAGTTAATGAGATATCTTTGCGGGTAGTTAATGAGATATCTTTGCAGGTAGTTAATAAGATATCTTTGCTGGTAGTTAATGAGATATCTTTGCAGGTAGTTAAGATATTTTTGCAGGTAGTTAATGAGATATCTTTGCGGGTAGTTAATGAGATATCTTTGCGGGTAGTTAATGAGATATCTTTGCGGGTAGTTAATGAGATGTCTTTGCTGGTAGTTAATGAGATCTTTGCGGGTAGTTAATGAGATATCTTTGCGGGTAGTTAATGAGATATCTTTGCGGGTAGTTAATGAGATATCTTTGC
>JAODKC010000043.1:5826303-5840949 GCA_026777985.1 Mormyrops attenuatus
CCCACACCATAATCCCCCCTCCACCAAACTTTACACTTGGCACAATGCAGTCAGGCAAGTATCGTTCTCCTGGCAACTGCCCAACCCAGGCTTGTCCATCGGATTGCTAGACAGAGAAGCGTGATTTGTCACTCCAGAGAACACGTCTCCACTGAGTCCAGTGGCAGCGTGCTTTACACCACTGCATCCGATGCTTTGATGTAAGACTTGGATGCAGTTGCTAGGCCATGGAAATCCATTCCATGAAGTTCTCTATGCACTGTTCTTGAGCTAATCTGAAGGCCACACAACATTTGGAGGTCTGTAGCTATTGACTCTGCAGACAGTTGATGACTTCTGCACACTGCGTGCCTCAGCATGTGCTCTGTGATTTTACGTGTCTCATACCATTTCATGGCTGAGCTGCTGTTGTTCCCAACTGCTTCCACTTTGCTATAATACCACTCACAGTTGATCGTGGAATATTTAGTAGTGAGGAAATTTCACAAATGGACTTATTGCACAGGTATCACAGTACCACGCTTGAAATTACTGAGCTCCTGAGAGTGGCCCATTCTTTCACAAATGTTTGTAGAAGCAGTCTGCATGCCTAGGTGCTTGATTTTATACACCTTTGGCTATGGAAGTGATTGGAACACCTGAATTAAATGATTTGGGGGGGTGTCCCAGTACTTATGACAATATGGTGTAGTTCAAGAGAACATCCTATAAAAGAAAAGAAAATATAAAAATACAATTAAAAAGAAAAAGAAAAGCTATGAAATATTAAAGTAACTGAATAAAGTGCAGTTTATATAGAAATATTGAGCCCAAACATGAGGGCCTACAGTAGGAAACCATCTCAGATGTTCTGGAAGCCAGTTCCAAGAATGGGTGGCAGAATATCTAAATGCAGCTTCACTGTTTGGTTCTACCTCTGGTTACTGCTAGCTGACATGCCCTGCTGATCTTTGAGGGCTCTTGGGTTTGATTTGTTAAGCATATTAACAGTGTATTTCGGTCCTGGGCTGTTAACTAATTTACAACCAAGTAGCAGCACTTTGGGGGTGGTGTGAAGGCTTTTCTCACCTAAAACATATTGGATTTTTAGCTCACAACCGGAATGCAGGGCAGCCTGACGACTCGGCACCCTTTAGCCTCGCACCTCCATGGTTGTGGGTTTCAGTCCCACTCCTGGTCCGTGTGCAGTTTATGTATCTTCCTGTGTTATGTTGGTTTCCTGCTACAGTCAAAAGATGTGTAACTGTCATCTGTACAGTGGGGGTCGATGCCCATACGGTGCCCTAGGCAAGCTCCCTTGGCACCGACCAATTTTACTTTGCCTTGGATGGTGCACACCTGGTGGTAAAGCTAATCTGGGGGCACCGGCGGTTTGCTACCTCCGGAGATGCCGTCCTGGGCAATTTCCATCTCTCCTTTGCCAGGAGTCGCCCCGCATCTATAAATTACTTGTGATCGTGTGTGCACCCCCTGCTGGTTTGGGGCACTCCCCTGCTTGGTGCCCTATGCTCACTGGGATAGGCCCCTCTGACCTCATACCAGATATTATATACAAAACTATATACACTGTCATATATCAATATATAATACAATAGATAATAATAGCTACAGCTTTAGCTAAGAAAGCAGTTGCCAACGTGAAACATTTTTCATTTTCATTGTAATTTTCAGCCTTCTGTATCTGGTTGGCAGGAATGTGGAAAAACAGTATTAAGAGGCTACCCTTCTTCGCAGCTGCACATATGAACATTTTACAATAGCCAGTTATTAAAACCTTCTGAGTAACAGTGCTTATAACAAAACGCCGCTCGACTTTCTGGTGTGATTTATGAATGCTGACTGCGGTATAATTTAGATTCAAAAAAGTCTGATGAAAACGTGATAAAAGCTGATTGTTGTTCTCACTCTTGACAGTTACTGGGCAAATGCTCTCAGTGTTTTTTTTTTTTTCTTCCTGAGGGTTGCGGCGATCTGCGCGCTATGTGTCACCGCAACATGGTGCATGTCGCAATGTCCACTGGAGCCGATCGCATGATTCACCGTGAATAAGCCTGCAACCCTAAACAGTCCATGTGCTGAAAAATCCCAGTATTTTTGTAGAGTTTTTAATCCACTTAGCGTGGAAATGACATATGGCACTTCAAAAGGGGAACTAAATAAACGTACAACCCCGGTCTCAATTCTTTTTTTGCCTCCAGTCAGAGTGGAGCGCACTGCTCCTCCCCTGCTGGGATATGCACTGCTCAAATGCGCTCCTTTGCCAAGTTGATCTCTTTTACACTACAGGTAATGCTGCACCCCACTGGAGAGTACTGGAGGCCCTGAGGAATCTTGGGGGGGTAGCTGGCTGAGGATCCTGAAGCCGTCTTTGGTGCGACAATACGAATTTGCCACAGTCAAGTCCTGGTATCAGATCCTGGGCCCAACGTATGGCAAGCAGGTTCCTCAGTGCTTGGAAAGGGGTCGTTTTAGTGCCCAATTACAAAAAAATACACATCAGTTACAACCTCAATTATTACAGGGATGCAGTTACAATTTCTGCCATTATTGCTGACAGTGTTTTTTGCATCTTCCCTAGATTGAAGTTTGTGAAAGAAGGGCATCATTTTCATTTTATGAATAAGTATTCTGCTTATTCTTGCAGGTGGATAGTTCAGTCCAGAAAGTAAAAATCCAGACCAAGATTTGCTTCAACCAACCAGTTGAGTACAAAGAGTCGCAGTCACAAACTACTGAACTGGCTGGTTGAAACAAAATCTTGGACTGGATTTTTACATTCTGGACCTGAACTATCCACCTCTGGAGTTCATTAAGAGGTGCTGGCAGACTGATGCATTGAAATACAGATACTGTAATCACAATTTGGCAGGCTAAGCGGTCAGAAGGGAAACACCCAACACCCAACATTCAGCAAGGAGCAGGATCCAGCTTCAGGTTCACTTAGAAGTTGTTCCGAATCCCTGTATCATGCTGTTGGAAAAAAAAACACTTTTTATTGGGGGGGGGGTTGATGGGCATGAAATACATCATACAAATCATCTACATGAAATTTATGAACTTTTAGCCTTGATTAATGATAAATCCTTAGTACAGGTACACTGTAAATTCCCTTTGCCTGCCCCATCTTACTCTCCATAGCTTGGGATTCACAGGTTTTTTTAAATAAACTATTTTAGATTTGTAGCAAGAACACGTGAGAAAATCTCGATGAAGTGCAGAGACGTGAGGATTAATAGTTATTGCTGTCGCATGAGTCATTCTGAATGACCATTTGGATTAATAGGTTGTGCATCAGTGTATGTAGTACAGCAGACTCAACAATCACAGAAGGCTACACAAAGACATGAGACACCGATTATATTTCAACAGCTTGTCCTTAAGTATGACTCAAATCGTTAAAAAGTAAATAAATCATTTCCTCAAAAAGTTGCTGGTATCTGATGTACATTTTCTTTGTAATACACCTTGTTAATTTCACATGCTGTTAGAAATATTCCTGATTTTAACACATTATGCTAATGCCCTCATCTGTCATTTACCTTATGTGGCTCTCTGTGAATGTGCTGAAATGTGGTTGAAATCCTAGACTTACTTAATTCAGAGTTACCTGCTCCAAGTGTTTGGAAAAGACACACAAAAGCAAATTGTACATATTGCCAAGTGGACATTAATTCACTTTACCAGAATACAAAATGTGCCACAAGGAGCAGACCAATGTCTCTTGGGGCCCTGGGCTGACATAGGTAATGGCCCCCCCAACTGGGCCATTTGAGCTTTTTTTGGAGCTGAAATAGAAAGGAGAGGGAATTAAAGAAGATGAAACATCAATAATATGCTAATCAAAGCGTGGGGTGTCAGCGGGAAAACTTACCGATCAGGGCGGGGGCAGGAGTGCTGTCGGTAAAATTCACCGATCAGAGGGAGGGAGTATCACCAAGTTTAACTGCTCCCTCTTTCACTAAGGTTAGTCTTGAATTTTTGCATGCGCGCATTTAATTGTACTCTCTCCACGTCTTTTCTTAATTTGTCTACCACTTTAGCGGGACAGTATTAACTCTATCGGGATAATATCAAAGACACTGGAGATGTAATGTTAGTGTTGTATCTTTGCACCTATTTGCTTACAGTGAAACAAGCGATAGACTCCAGTGCTAAAAGAAAGCTGGGTAGCACAAAGTCTCAATGTAGAATCATCCATTACAACTGGGACAGAGGTAACTCTGTCAGCTGACAACTCTTGCTAAAAACTTTCAAAGAACAGGCTTGTTTTTATAATTTAAATGATCATTCTATGTTAGACCCTTAAATGTAACTTCTGGGAATTCCCTAGTTTTTGCGGGTGCCAGGCGATTGCCTACCTTGCCTAAAGGTAAAGTCTGCCAGAAGTTTCTTGCATTAAAAAATAAAGGTAAAATAGACAAAATATGAATATGTCATTGTTCCTTTATTTAAGAATAGTGCATTGTGATATAATGTAAACCCAAATTGTCACACAGCATTCACAGAGGTGCTCCTACACACATACGGGCTGTCCTCCTGATCATTTACCATGACTTATCTAAATTCATTCCTAATCACTCTTCACAATTTACACCTGTTTACACAGTTCCCACTTTATTCACACCGTTAATGGTGGTAACAGGTTCACTGAGGCCATGTGTCTGAGTGATTGCACTTACACACGCTTAGCTAAAGCAGTGGTACCTACATTGTGAGTAATAGAGAAAAGCTTTGTGTGACTACATAACAAAGTAATAGTCTCACATTAGGAATAATTAATCTTATTGAAGATCCTGTCTGACAATAAAAAATGCTAACAGCTAGCTGATTTACAGTGTAACTCAGGATGTCTACCATCTAAGCATCTGTTATTTGTAATATGAAGCGGGTTACAGAGGAGGGAGTTTAAATGGCCTTTCTGTGATAGTGATAGAAAGATGGAAAACATAGAAAAATAAACAAACTTTTAACATTTACGTGTTCCTTTCTTGGTAAATGTCAATACATAATGCATAACAATGCCCATCTTATATACAAAATGACATATTCAGTCCAACATATTTATAACAATTACTGCAGAACGTATTCCACACTATAAGTGGCTTTAGCGGGTTTTCAATGAAGGCGTTATATTGACATATATTCTTATGTCACTGTCACACTGCTAAAACATTTTACTGTCCTAAGCTTTGTACCCAGTTCATGACAGCTGTCATTAGGCGGCATGATACAGTATGTTATTACAGACAATGTATTAAAGGTATTATTCTAATGGCATTAAATACTGCTACCAGTCTAATTTTATGTACGGTTAGTGAACTCTTACATATACTTTCCACAAAAATATGCTTTATTCTGCCACTGGTCAGATGTGATTGCCTCGTTCAACATTGCCCTGTTCTTTGAAGCATCATTCGAGGTTGTCTTTTAGATTCCTTTCATGCTGTAAGCGAGAGGACAGCCTGCACTGTCTACTGTCCCATTTAGTCACATGAACACTAGGATTACTTTTTAAAGGAAAGAGAGATGCCAGATGATCTGTGTGTCCTCATGATGACAGTGCGATATCTATTAGGAGATGCCACTTAATACCCTTTGAGTGGGGAGGATCATTTCCAGCTGGTTCTCGCCGCAGTTCCTCAGAACAAACACTCCTACACTGCGCCATCATTGCAAGTCATGCTGCAAGGATGGTATCTTTTGGCCAGGATTGATACAGTCTCATGAAGATAAGCATCATGGTGTCCCTGGAAGACCAGGCATGCACGAATAACCAGGTGGACCAGGTGGACCATTTAGACCTGGAAGACCAATTTGACCGGGCAGGCCCGGATCCCCCTTGGGGCCAGTGAGGCCATGAAAACCTGCAGGACCTTTCTGCCCCTTTATTCCAATGGATCCTTTAGGGCCTAACAGTCCATCCTTCCCAAGAGGTCCCACATCACCCTTTTCTCCTTTTTCGCCTTTGACCCCCGGATACCCCAGGGATCCTTTGGCGCCCTTTATGCCCAAGCTGCCTTTGACTCCAGCAGGCCCAGGCTCTCCAGTAGCTCCCTTGGGGCCTATTAACCCTTTTTCACCTTGGGCCCCACGAGTCCCCAACAGCCCTTTGTCCCCTTTTGGGCCAGTGATCCCCACAGGCCCTCTGGCTCCAACATCTCCTTTGTTACCCTTCGGACCTGGAGGTCCAGGCGCCCCTGTGAAATACACAGAGATGCATTGATATAGATTCAGGCACAAGTTAAAAATGCCGTAAAATGCAAAACTAAGTTAGACAGTGAAATCATAGTGTTTATACAGTCTGAGGCAGTCAAAGAAAATGATGTTCAAATGATCTTCATGTTAGTATAAAACTATGATGTCATCCTTGTCATTCTAAGTGTGTTAGATTAGCCATTTCAAAACCTCTCCTAATGTCACCCCAGAAACCATGAAATATATCCAAGTATTTCTTGACTCGACCACTATGATACCATGTGTGGTTAACTGATACCTCATCAAGGTATTTAAAGTAGTCATATCTTCATTTAAATACTATTTTTCTGATTAATACAATTATTATTGTCTCTATCCCAAGTACACAGCCCCTGACCTACGGCAAGTAGTTCGGAATAGTGTTATGTACAAAGGACTGCAAATTTTAGGTCAATACCTTTCAAAATGGTGAAGTTCTTGATGAGCCGATCATGATTGACATCAACAAGCTTCATTTCTTCCATCAGCATGGAAAGGTTCCTCACGTCCACATCCATACGTATACTGAGATACATGTACTGTTGCCTCAGTGTGTCTGCAACGTGCATGAGAAGCAAGGCTGTATTGTTCAGATTGTGTAGGTCTTCTGTGTAGCTGCTGAGTCTGGACTGGCAAGAAGTGCTTTCAATGTTGATATACTTGTACATGCTTTGTACATGGTTGACTGTGGCATTGATACTCGATGATATTGTATCAATTTCCATTTCGATTGAGTTCATCCTGGTTTCCAGAGTCCCAAACCTTTCTCTGGTTCGGTTTTCGTAATACCTGGTGTGATAGTGAAGGTCATGCATATTTTCCTCATGTTCGTCCATGAATGAAGTCACATTGTCCATTTGCATCTGCAGGTTCATCACCTGCAGAGTGAGATCATGGACCATTTCTGAGCTCATGCTGATCCTCTGGTGTGTGGCAGAAATTCCATTCTGGATGCTTCTCATTGACTGGCTTGTGGTACTGGAGTTGGACTTGATAGCTCCCAGAACCTTGCTGTAGTTCTGCCATTCTGTTGTCAGTTTCTGCAAAACCAGGGTCTCCTCATCCGCCTTTCTCTTAAGAGTTTCAATCCACTGTTTGCTAAGCAGTGCTGTGCTGTTGACTTGTTGAACTGTTGCTTTAAGATCATATTGGTCTTCAATGAAAGACTTCATAGCTTCATCGGTTTCAGTGATGACTACCTGCCAGCCATTTACCAGACCCAAGTAGCTCTCCAGCGACTGGTTCATGAGCCTCATGCCCATGGAGTAATTCTGCATGTCACGTGTCATCCTGTTGTTAGACAGCAAAAGAGTTTGCTGAGTGTCTTTAGTCTGGTTTAGCGCTTGCTCCTGACCTAGAATCAGTTTTTGAATGTCCTCCAGCTCCCTCTTGAGCTTGCTGATCTCTTCCCCGAAACGGGTGCCATCAAAAAGATCTGAAACATTGCTGGCAGTGCTGAGATCTGTGATGGAGACGAAATGTTAACAAGCCTACATCAGACACGAGATCTTTCAAAGGAGCAGCTGCCACAAACTAAATCTCAAACTAGCACTGCATGGTATTACTAAAGAAGAAACCCAAAGACAGAAATCCTACAGCCACTGTCAGAGTAATGGATGTTTCTCAGTGAGGTATGTCTCTCCGAGGACATCTCAGTGTAACCTGTCATGAGACATGATGGAGTGTTCTCACTTTTACTTCACCCATAACGTCATGCTCAACTGATCTCACTGTTACACTCAACTGAAATGTCTTGTTAAACAACAACAGCCTTTCATTTTTTCAAAAGTCAAACGTCAAAAAAAAGTCAAAGTATCTTTTATGGTCAACGTCAAACATATTGATGCCTGGAGTCAAACAATGAGGTGAAATATCATTGTCGTTGTTCATAGTGCAAATGAAACATAATAAATATAACATAAAAACTGAGACATATAAACATAGTAGAAATATGACATTTTAATAAATGGACATTAATGTCTTGCCAAGCTTCTCTGAACCTCCTATTGCCACCATTTCTGCTTAATCATATTATAGAGCTGATTTTACCAAAAGCACCTTAGATGCCATAAGATAAGATAAGATAAGATAACATAACATAACATAACATTACATAACATGACGTCTCACCTTGTAAACTTTCTTGTACATTCACAATTTTCTTGTTATAAAGGTTTTCTTCCTTGGATAAGTAGTCAATCTTCTGCATGACTTGTAACAGAAAAGAGTATAAGAGCAGAATTTTGATCCAGACCTTAAAAAAACATTACCATAGAAATGTTTACATTATAATTAATATTGATGGAGACTAACCATTATACTTCATAATAAATGTTGTATCTTTACAATTTCAGTTTTTCTTTTGAGTCATGACAGAAGCTGAAAATCTTCTAATCGAACTACATAGTGTGTTAAAAGATTCATGTTTCCATACAGTGAGTAGTAATGTACAGTTTTATGAAAGTATATTTGTAACTCAACCCAGAAACTAAAGCCTTTTGTAAGAACATAATGCCAGGAGGACTTTTTTTAAAAAGTATTTTCATATGTAATGTTCTGCAAATTTGTAAATTTGTTATGAACATATTGATTAAGGAAGGTATAATTGTTTATAACTGATTATGACTGTGATCGACTTAAAATTAGAGGTGAATAGTTCAGGTCTAGACAGTAAAAATCCAGACCGAGATTTTGTTTCAACCAGTCAGTTCATTATAAAGAGTCACAGTCACAGAGTACTCAACAGGCTGGTTCAAATAAAATCTTGATCTGGATTTTTTGCTTTCTGGATCTGAACTATCCACCTCTCCTTATAATAGTTACACGATATGAAAAAAAGTATTGGGACACACCTCTTAATAATGGAATTCAGATTTTTCGTTAAGACTTACAGTATTGCCATAAGTGTATAAAATCAAGTAAGAATCAGTATCAGTGGATTCAAGCATGGTACTGTCATAGGATGCCATTTTTGCAATAAGTCAGTTTGTGAAATTTCTTCCCTGATAGATATTCCATAGTCAAGCTGTAAGTGGTATTAGTACAAAGTGGAATGTTTAGGAACAAAAAACTCACAGACACACTACGTGAAGTGAGAACAAGGTTGCCGAATGCTGAGGCGCATAGTGCATAAACGTCACCAACGCTCTATTGATTCAATAATAGCAAAATTCCAAGCTTCCTCTGGCATTAACCCCAGCATAAAAACATGTGCACCAGGAGTTTCATGGAATGGGCTTCCATGGCTGAGCAGCTGCATGCAAGCCTCACATCACCAAATGCCATGCCACATGTCAGACAAAGTGGTGTAAAGCACACCGTCACTGGACTCTGGAGTAGTGAAAATGTTTAGTGACAAATCACGCTTCTCTGTCTAGCACTCTTATGGACGAGTCTGGGTTTGGCAGATGCCTGGAGAATGGTATCTGCCTGCCTGCATTGTGCCAACTGTAATGTTTGGTGGGGGAGGGATAATGGTATGGGGTTGTTATTCAGGGGTTGGGCTAGGTCCCTTAGTTCCAGTGAAGGGAACTCTTAATGCTTCAGTGTACCAGGACATTTAGGACAATTCAATGCTTCCAACTTTGTGGGAACTGTTTTCGGAAGGCCCTTTTCTGTTCCAGCATGACTGCGCCTCAATGCACAAAGCAAGGTCCATAAAGACATGGTTGGGTAAGTTTGGTGTGGAAGAACTTGACTGGCCTGCACAGAGCCCTGACCCCAACCCCATCAAACTCCTTTAGGATGAAGTAGAACAGAGATTGCAAGCCAGGCCTTCACGTCCAACATCAGTGCCTGACCTCACAAACGCTCTTCTGGATGAATGCGCTCATGCCAGAAGAGTGGCAGCTGTTATAGCTGTAAGGGATGGGGGGGGGCACCTCCATATTGATGCCTATGGATTTTGAATGGGGTGTCATAAAAGTTCCTCTAGGTGTAATGGCCAGTTGTCCCAATACTTTTGTCTATACACTGTATTTTAATGATGTATAGCCAACTTATTTAATTGAATGAATTTAATTCAATATTATATGATCCTATGACCATATGAAAACAATGTTAGCAAAATTTTTGAAAAATGCTGAACAGATGTCCGTTCATCTTCCAGTGCTCATCCAGTACAGGATTGTGGTGACTTTGGAGTCTGTTCTAGGCAGCACAGGGTATAAAGCAGGCGGCGCCCTGGACCGCATGCGACGCAAGCAGACACAATGGGCAGTTTAGAAGTGCTGGCTCATCTAACTGGATGTCTTCAGATTGCAGGAGGAATTCTGACTCCATACAGAACAGTGTTAGGGTTCAAACCCCAACCCTTGGTGGTGGGAGGGTAAGGGGTGCGGGTTCCCTCTGTGGCACCAGGCTGCCCAGTACATGGGACCATCACATGAAATTCCAGCAAGCTCATGGGTGATTCCAGGGCTTTTCTAAAGAGCGATCATAATTCTTACCAAGGGGTCAACCTTATCATTAGCCAATGATATGTTCTGAATTGATGAGTGACAGGGGAGATCAGTGCCCCTGTGACACTACCCCCATACAGACCTCAGATTTTTGAGTATGAGACTTAAAATACAGAATGTGTTGTTTGTGGAGCTTTTTATCTTAATATGTCCAAGCCTGCAGCACTGCTAGATTGCAATTGTAATCTCAGCCACACTTCTTATCCAGACCTGTCAGTACATTATTACGTTTTTTTTTTCCAGGTTTGTCCCTGTTGAGGAGCCCCACATGGTTGTAAACAGGAAAGTACAGTTTAAATATGGAAGATGTCTTGTGACATATAAGACTAAAAAGTGGCCATGCAAGACACAAGGAGCAGAATGGCCAAGAAACTCAAAGCGTATCGGTGCGAACCTTCTCACCCTTTTGCAGTATTCTTCCTAAGTGGTGTATACCTATGAAGGTCCCTTCATAATGGAACAGGAATGAAAGGAGCACCAAAATTCTGCTGCGCATCATCTACGATACTGCGCCAACCCCATCCTGGTGTCTTGTTTTTTCTCTGAACTGTGAGTTCATTATCATGTATGTATGTGTATTTATTTAAATCTGAAATACGTGGCACAAAACCTCACGAAGACGTGCCAAAGGAGGCAGCCTGTTGGGATCTTTAAAATGCATTTCATATGTTATTGAATTTTCCTTCCTGGAACTTGTGTAACATTGGAATAAACAAAGATTTGACAGCACAGTCTGACAGCGGTCACTGAAGCGCATTTCCCGTTGCATTTTCAGCTGCGGGTGGGCCGCAGCCGTGTCTGATGGCGGTCAACCCCCGGGCGCACTCACCCAGTGACGCCAGCACGGTGACTGCGACGGCGAGGAAAGCGAAAAATGCGTATAGCACCTTGACAGTCACACTGAGGGAATCCTTCTGTTGGCATTTGATGCAGCCACCCCGGGTCCTTCCTGTAAACACAACATGGCTTACTCTTCACAGAATGCCTAGGCCAAGGGCCCGAGTGAAAAAAAACATAATTCATTCATCTTGGAAGCTGTTACATCTCCAGGGCAAATTTATTTAGCTGGTTTTCGATAGATTCACCTTAGTGGAAACACTTTTAAGAACTCCATTTCCATATTACAATAGGTAGCAGACTTGCTATGCTAGCGGATGCGTACCAGAGAAATGAATTTGTCTTTTGTTATGAACCCAAACATAAAATGTCTGAATGTAAAGTCCTGTCATCTTTACAAAACTATTGAAGAGGTGTATTCAACAAAGCACATACAAGAATTACAATGTGGTAGAATCCATCAGCTATTACAGCACATAGGACTGTATCTGACAATGTTCTGACCAGCCTAATCCAGACCACACGATGCTTCAGATCTGGGCCTCAGTTTCTGGCTTTTTTGGCCCTGTTCAGCTCCATTGTTATTTTAACCTACAAATATTTCAGGCTTTGAGCTGTTTCTGACCCAGAGATTGACACGATCGAATGAACCTCACCTCTAAATGAAGGCATCTCCTCTTCTTCTCCTGTCAGATCTTCTTCTGAAACACAAGAAGTGGAAAAAAACTTGGTATCACTTTGCTTAAAGCTGTTTGTCAGGGTAGGTGCCCATCCATCCCTGTCCTATGTGTGATGTCCTCGTTTGGCCAGTAGGTGTCGCTGGCCATCCCGTTCCCTCCTCTGTCTTGTAGCCCCTTAACCCTAGTGTTGTCTCCTTGTTTCTTTAGGATGCTGTGTAGGTCTATGGGTCGTGTGTCCAGCTTGGAGGCTGTACCCTCTGGTCATGGGTTTGAAGCTGGCTGCAGAACAGCCTTACCTGTTATTTTTCATTTGTGGTGTTTTATTTCCCAGTTTCTATTATTAATTGTTTCTGTGCTTTAGGTTTACCCCATTTCTGTCATGATTTATCATTCCTGTGTATTCTTATGGTCCTAGTCCTTCCTAGTATAGTTATCCTAGTGTTTTGCTATGTTTCTTAGTCTTCAGTTTTTGCTATGTGTCCCCTTGTTCATTTAGTGTTATTGATTTTATCTGTTGCTCGTTGTTCCTCTGCCTTCCTTGACTGGTTATTTTGATTATGATATAATTTATACCTGTTCCTTGTTTGCCCCAGTGTTCTATGTGTATTTAAGTACCTACCCTCACTCCCTTTGTGTGTATGTGTGTGTGTGTGTGTGTGTATGTATGTATATATACATACACACACACACATACTCTGCCTGGTTTCCTAGTTGTCTTGCTCAGTTTCCCTGGTGTATTTACTTTGTTGTTTCTTTTAGTTAATTCTTGTTTTTCCTGTTTTGTTCTGATCCCTTGTGGTCCGTTTCTTTTGGTGTTTTTCACCAGAGTGTTTCAGCTGTATTTAATAAACCCCGGTTGTCTTGGAGCTGCCCTGTAGATCGTCACCTTTGTTCCTGCCTGAGCCATGCTGTGCCGTAACACTTTCATCGATAATGCACTATAAATACCTTTATAATGCATTATAATGGTCGCTATAAGCTTTAAGGATATTTTGTACTACATTATGAGCTTCAAAAAGCATTCATAAGGCATAATAAACATGGGCAAAATGTGTTATGCTTTTGTGTACATGTTTACAGCCATGTTTAAAATGCTTTATGGATGCATTTTAATGTGTTATAAATGAGTTCATAGATTTTATGGACATTCATAGAGAGACATAGAAAGTTTTACCCCAAACTCTAAAGCACTATGACAACCTGCTTGTGAAAAACTTATTTTATTAATTGCCTGACGAGGAGACAATATTGCTCAGTAAATGTTAACTCGGTGAACCCAAGAGAAACATTTTAGTGTGAAGTACTTCGTACGGTGCCTTTAATTCAGTAGGATAAGTTACATATAAACCAAGTCCTGGGAAGGCAGATGGACTGTTTTATTGGTGTTTTTGTGTAGATATTAATTCGTCAATGTAAATTGTACATGGTGTTTTTTTCACTGAACAAAACTTGAGTATGATAAACATGCAAAGAAAATCCCTGTTTTGTATGATATAATGTAATAATGGACTATAAGTCTTTATCATTGAGCTGTTATGTGTAAAACAAAAAAAAAAAACTTTAAAAAGCAAAATATTTATGCACCTTTGAACAGCTGATTTTCATATCCACAATGGCTCTCTGAAAAACAAAAAAAAAATAATGGTGATTGGAAGGAGAAATGGAGAAAGCCAGTGTTTTTATACTGGGAAGATGTGATCCGTGCTTCGCAAACACTCAAACAGACATCCTATTACTCAGATCATAAATCACCAGATTTGCAGACTGTTAAGGTAAAGGCATCCCATTACACACAATTTCCAAGCTGTTCAAAGTATCAGTCTGAAGCTTTCTTTTAGCATTCCGCACAACTGCATGGACTATCAAGTACTTATTTACTCAGTTATTTATTGATATTGCTGCTTCGAACCCAGTGTGTTATTCAATGGGCTGTAGCGAGGCCGTATATGGATTACGACAAACCGGCTCATGTTAGTGGTGTGAAACCTTATCATTGTGAGCGTAGCAACAAAAACAAAAAAATCACCGGTGTCGGGCATACATTCCGGGCGCAGATGTAAGTAAAGCCAGGGGTCTGCTTAGCAGATTGGTCTCCTCCCGACCGTGTGACCGGGGCTTGAATTTGGATTTTCTGCCACACAGCAGAACACAGAACACACTGTGCACAGGACTAAATAAACACAACTGCGTGATGCAAGAGCTGGACTGATGCTAATATGCTTTTAGTTTTCTCCACAGATGTGTACTGTAACTGGAGTAATTAGTTCAGCATTGCTTCCTCGTCTTGTATAGATCACACCAGTGATGTAAACTTCTTACAATGGGCCCCAATGCAAGATTTTATTTTTTTTTGGGGCGGGGGGGGGGGGGGGCGCCGTACTCCCCAATATATTTCCATTCCCGCAAAACAAACCGGTGACGCAAAATAGGGAAAT
>JAODKC010000043.1:5841049-5871175 GCA_026777985.1 Mormyrops attenuatus
CCCCCCCCCCCCCCCCCCCCCCCCCCCCCCCCCCCCCCCCCCCCCCCCCCCCCCCCCCCCCCTCCTGACTCCCAAAAGTATGTCCATGCACGCAAACAAAGCCTTTGACTCATAATAGCTAAATATTACATATGTGTCTTGTATCCATGAGGTATCATTCAGACGTACAGTATGAATTTGAACAATTAAATATTGGACACTCTGAGCGAGACAGATTTGCCAGCAAGGGTATGTATACATATATATATATATTGTTACGATTCCTGCGGTTCATAATGCAATGTGACATGCTTTGGTAATTTAAACTAATACATCAATAGCCTTCCAGGGCCCCAGTTTCTGCGGGCCCCAGTGCAGCTGTACTGCCTATAGTTCTGCCAGTTGATCGTGCTAATATTGGTCCAGTAGCTTTTCCCAAAATACACCAACCTGGCATGTTTAAGTTCAAATGATTGTACACTAACTGACATGAGTTACACAAATAGTTTGTTCTGTCAAGTCCATTGCTCCATTGCTATTGTAAAGTTTGGGCTAACATTTTATTCACCCAAAGGAACAGGATATGCTCCAAAGAGCCTGTTAATATTTTGAAGTGTTTTCCCGCTGAAGCTTAGACAGGGACTGATCAGTCTGAATCAGTTATTCCCTTTGCCAATGCATGTATCTGGGACAACTGATATTCCATTTTATTCATGACTTTCAGTGCTTATAATACCCAGGGGAGGATACTGGACAAAACACTTAAACCTGGGTACTTAGGTCAAGGCTCTAAAAAATTGCATTTTGGGGGAGCAGAGCCGCATACATTTGTGTTACAAGTGTGACTCCTGAACCACTGCGGTCACATTCTCAGGCCTTGTTTGCATGTAGGCATTTGATTGGTCAATAAATAGGGCAATGGTCACTCGCAGAGAAAATGAAAGGGCTGCCCGTATACCTTTACTGCAGTGTTGTGATGGTACATAATTTAATGTTGAAAGGAGGGGGCGTGTTTATGTGTAATCATGGAAAGACTAAAGTCGGGGGGGGCTGAGGTCTGCATTATGCTAAGCGTGACGGGGCTGTGGAATGTGCAGTTTTAAGCTTCTACAGCTGCTGACACTCTAAGATTTCACTTTTCCCAGTCAGCAATGCAGGTGACTCCCTGAAAATAGGTCAGACGCAGGACTTCAGGATTACTGTCCAGACAGTAAAGGAGTGACTTCTCACTGCCTGTCTGCTTCTGAAGTTGGTCAAGGGATTTATCCAGGAAAGTTTTTTTTTTGGTCCCTCGCATATAAAGAAAACAAGTTCCTACTTTTCCTTCCTGTGCACATAAATACAAAGTAAACAAATAAAGAAAATAAAAAGGCTCATTAAAATTGTCTGAGAATTCCTACTAAAATCCAGCCTTTGGTTACACTTGCAAGCGCATTTGTCACATAAATAGTCTAAACATCTACGCATGTTCCCGCTAGCAATGGATCCAAGAATTCACGGCAAGCACATGGTCAGAGTTTCTGTGGAACGCTGGTCTCAGGAAGAGGAGAAAACAAGAAGTGATGGAAGGAGTACAAAAATGTAATCCAAACACGGGTGTTTGATTTGGATTAAATGCATTTCTACGTAAATATAACAACAGTATACATAATCTGTTTTCTTCCCCATCTGTTTCACTGTGATTGGCTTACAAAGAAAATAAGAACTAAACTGTGTTAAGAACACCCTTGTAAGCACATTACACTATGCAATTATGTTTTGGGTCCACTTCGACCTGGGAAAGATGACCGTAACTATATCCATATGTACACCCCTGTAGATACTTTAATGCAAATATTTTCTGTTCTGTCATGTACATTTTCCACTTGAAGGGGGACGAGCTAAACAAAACAAACATTATTTTAGCTATTTAACTGTCTACTGTTCCAGTACATCATTTTTGTATTATTGTTTTGTTTGGATTAGCATATGCTAGTTCTGGATTAGCTTCACATTTTATGCTACAGCCAGTGTAAAAGTGTTGAAGTCAGTGTGAAGTATTTAATAAAGCAATTTAAAGATTAAATCCTGGCCTGGATAAGTGGTTAGAAGATGGATGGAATTTGGAGATTTGGAAGGTATTTGGTGATGTAGTTCACACTGCTCAAGCAGAGTCTCAAAGCGTTCGGTTATACCCTGCCAAGCCCTAATGATGTGATCTTAAAAAATAAATCCGGTGCTATAGAGGTGATAGATTAGCTATTTTTTCAACTAATGGAAGGGACAGTCTCTTTTGATGGCTTTAATCCCATTAAAATGAGCTCATATTTACAATTACAGCAGAAATGCCCCATTATTTGTCTTTAAAGAGATTAGGCTATTATTTTTTTCTGCTCAACCTGTACAGTGTCCAAATAGGCAATGAACTTCTGACAAGTTAAACAAAAACTTGATTTTCCTTTTCAGTTTTCCAAACTGTTTAGCTTTCGATTCAGTTTTGGACGTAGCTCTCAAAGCAACATTGGAGTATTTTGTTTTTGTCCCGTCAAAGCACGTGCACGCTGCCCGGTGATTAGTCCTCGGAGGCAGATAACACAACGCGAACACACTGTATAACAGTGACATTGATCTGAAAACAACAGAACTATCTCAGCATATGTAAACATAAGTAAATAAATTCAAGTTCACCCTTTAAAGGTCATCCAACTACTATGTGTTTTTTTAAGTTGAACACATTCAAACTTCCAAAAACTCTCTTGGAAGTAAGAACCTTGTATGGGATGCGACACAAGCCAAGTAAAAGCAGCCATATTCAATGAAGGGCGTTGTGGCCTTCAGCTGTAAAGACATCCAACATTTTCATCTGAACCACCCAAGAATGTGGGGCTCCATTCAGTGCTGGAAATTCTGGAAATGTGTAGATGTAGAGTTGAGATACAATAAAGGCCATGTTGCATTTTGTGGTAAAGTGGTAGAACTGATTAATGATGATCATCCCTCACGCGAAGGTCTTTGACTATGACATGCAGTCGGCGCAGTCATGCATTTGTGGAGCTGAGAAAAATGTTTCCCATTTCCAACCATTTTCCCAGAAATGAAGGTTTACAAACTTTTAAGCCATTCTTTCTTCATACATGTGATACACTACGATCTTAACAAAATCTCTCTTGGGAAAATTAAATCCAAATAAGTTCCATTTTATATAACACTGATGAAACCTTTGACTGGTTGTCACAACGGAGCCATGGGTTTCTTGTCACGTGCCCATTTTGTGTTGACCCCTAACACCAGAAGTGTCATGCCAATGGAAGTTTCCGGGCTGTGCCAGTTTCTCCCATAATCACTTCCTGCACACTCTGCACCCTTTGCTGAATACACACCTGTTTTCATGCTCTAAGGAATCTGCAGGTCTCATCATCTATCTTTACCAATTACTAGATGAACATGGAGTTTACACATAGCAGAAATGAAGCGTGAAGACCTCCTACCTAAGAATGCCCGCCCCCCCCCACCTTCATAAATACCTCTGAAGTTTATGACACCCGTTTGACCAGCTCAGCTTTCTTCCTTGAGGAACTGTTGAATTTTTCTACCTCTTTAAAAGAAGGGTCGCGTTTCATGCATTGTCGGTAGACGTCCACACTTTCGTTTCAGTATGGTCCTTATATACCAATCCAAGAACCTAACTCCAGAGAAAAAGTCTGCCTGGTGAAAAGGGGAAATTACTAAATACACCGCTTTCAAAGTGAAGTACAGGACGTCTCACATCCAAGGACAACAAACCAACATTTTTCCTGGACTCAGAGAGGTGCAGTTTATAAAAAGATGCTGTCTGCATGTTTTTTGTGTGAATGCACTTTCATGTTCTGTCAGTAATTTATGGCTGCGTGAAGCAAGCCAAGACATTGACACTGCTTACAACATCAACACAGAGGCAGTTAACCTTACCTTTCATGGTGCTGCCTCTAAACAACTTCAGTGGTATGGTAAAAGTATACAGCAGCTCGCACTGTAGACCCCTCACCTCTCCACAGTACCTTCTTGACCACGGTAAGTATCCCTACAGGAAAGGCAAAAGGAAAAGCCATTTAAAGTCCTGAGCAGCCAGTGTGTTTACGCCAAAGACATATCCCGTAATTATGAGCCCCAGGCTCCTGGTGTGGCTGTCCAGAATATGAAACTGCATTCACCAAGCCGTTTTCCCCCAACGTGTTTTCAGAGCTGAAGAATGCCCATCCCTCTGAGGATCCCCGAGTTCCTGCACCAGACCACCTGCACGGTTGACAGCCTGCGTAAACTTCAAATGTATAATGCCCCCGTAAACCTTGTTCGTCAATCAGAGCAAAATATTTGGAGGCAACGTGTAACGTCAGGCACCTCAAACACGCTTCTTCTCTTCCATACCTCAGGAAGAAAATAATACCTCTGTCTGAAACCATGTGCTGTACAGTGAAACAGAACATAGGGAGGGAGGGAGGGAGGGACGCAGAGATGGCGAATGAGAGGGAGGAATGGTGAGCGAGAGAGCATGTGCCGTTGGCAGTCAGCACTTTGGAGCTGGCTAATTGCTAACAAATGTCCATGTGCATTGAGAAGGACACCTTCTCCCTCTTAATCAAAAACTACAGCTCTAACCCCACCAGCTTTTAAAAATCAGTATTTAATAATGTCATTCCGATCAGGAGAGTGGCTTTTAGACAGATAAATCAACCCTAATCCATTTCCATTGCAGATTAAGTCAAATGTCCATTTCAAATAACTACGTTATTATTGTCTTCACTGCACATATCAGCTGCTGCACTTATGGATACCACAATCTGATATTGCAGTGACATTATAACTAAGCTTAACTTCACACACTCACTGTCAGTAATCATGTACACACCACTGGTTTGGAAAAGGCATGAACCATTATGGCTTCGATCCCAGCATCTTCTCTGCTTACATGTCTTGAATTTTGTCAAACACACATTTCTAATAAACCCAACTCAGTCCCCTTTAGTGTGATGACACTGAACTATTGAATTAAAGTGATGGCGATCTGGTTTCGATACAGCTTTTTCTTAATTTATCATGGTTCACGTGCTTATTTTGAGCTTTTATTAATTCAATAGTTTTGTGTTGTTTAAAACTATTTCCTTTCATATTAGCCTTTTATTTTACTGTCGTAAATTCATGTGGTTTTCAAAACACAGGTAAGAGTCAAATGGAAATGTCATCTGAGTGGTATTATCACCCAAGAGTCAAATGCTGTTCGTGTCATTCTGGAATATTGAACGTCATTTTAAACATTTTTGCAGATGCTATATTTAAAATGCGTTTTGGCTGTACTTTTTATATGTCTCATATGCGTGCTGAGTCCTCCCATTCATGTTCAGTCTGTTATATGGAACATTTCCATAATACTTATCAGTTGTTGACTTCTTTCAGTGCAACTTGGATGTGGTTCAAAGTGCCATTTTAAGCTTTATATAAGGTGACTTTTTTGGGTAGCGTCCTTAATCCAAAACCCAGCCCACAACTTTAGATGTTTCTCTTTTCAATAACAAGCATACAGTACTGAAGACAAAAATACGTGACCTAATGTTACACATGGGCGAGGAGGCAATTATGTATGTCAAATATTCAGTATAAATGTATTGTCTTGGCCGGAGTACAATGCACAACTGATGAAAATGAAGGGAGACTGGAGCAAGTAGAATAATTGTAAAAATCAGTGTGGAATGACAGGATTTTAGAAGCCTGTTCAAACTACAAAAGTAGCTGTCAAATTCGAGCCAAACTTGTTTTTTTCCTCACTTATCCATGCTGTGCTAGCAGTCCTGCTCTTTTTAGGGCGCGGGACCATGTGGCTCCATAAATTACAGAAAATACCAACATACCAAGATGCTTTAAGTCCTCTCTCCATTTGGGGGGGGGTGTCTGTAATCAATTTGTGTATTAAAAACATGACGCAGCTTCATCTGATCAACACGTGACACCAGATAACAAGTCAAAGGAAGGTGTAGAAGAAAAGCGTTTTAAAAATCCACCCGTTAAGCTTAAGCACAGAGGCTTGATTTTAAATGTGTAATCATGGAATCGAAGTTTTGGCAGTAGAATAAGATGTTGGTTGGACTAATCAGTGGTTACTCATATGATTCTTGCATCTTTTCTCGTAGATATCAGAGTCGATGCCCTTGACGAAAGACAGCCATGCCAATTTCTCAAAGACCAAAACAAAGACCATATGACTGTTTGCAGTTTATAAAGTTGTGCTCTGACAGAGTCTTAATTACTACTGCTGAGTTAATGCCTTTGTCAGCCTTTCTAATCCATTTGACATCAATTTGAACCAGATAAGTTCTGTTTTTAATAGTTTAAGAGTTCTGTGGTTTAATCTAGCGACCTTCAGATCACAAGGTTATGCCCCAAACCACAGTACCATCCACTTTTGGCAAAGACTCGTTACAGTCCCTACCCACCTACCATAAAAGGAACATCTTAAAGCTGATTATCTAGCTGGAATTCCACTGAATTAACTTGCAAAAGCATTGCAGAATGATGGTAATCACCTTTGTCAGACTGTACTGATTTAATCGAGGAAACAGACTAATTACTTCACCACCAATTAAAAAAAATTTAGAGATTTTGGTTTTAATTCTTTTGTGATACAATGGTTTCCTTGGCTGATGCTGAGCAGGAAGGAAATATTTTTTTCATATTCTGTTCAGACATCTGGAGAGATGCAAAGGATGATATAATTAATAACTTTTCTTTACAAAGGTAGGTGGGGAGACAGTTGAGTAGACTAGAATTTCAATTGCATTCATTGTTTCCATTAGAAACATATACTTGAGGGATTTCAATTTCTGAGTTGTACTTTAACTCTAAGCTGAGCATTTTTCCGCTTAAGAATTTTTGGAAAACGTCCATGCTAACCCTTGTGCTATAATAATATTTTCCAATTGGTTTGTTGTGTATCTGTGTATTCCAAAAATATAAAATGAGTGTCAGGGTGAAAGTAAGTATTTCTGTTTATTGACTCCTGACTCAGATGTATCAGGAGAAGGCTGGAGATGCGTAAATCTGACAAACACAAGACATTAACTTGATGGCCATGCTGTAAAGAGGGAACGCTAATCCCGATGACAGGGCTGTTTAAAATTAAATTACTTCAAGATGAAACCATTCTCTGCAATGCCAGACCTCAACTACATTCCCAGCAATTGGGCCATACAGTCAAATTTAATGGATCATCGTGAGTGACTGTAGGACCTGGCAGTGAACATACACAGTCATTTAAAGGTCTTTGTCAATAAAAAGCAGGAAGTATTAATCATAATATAGAAAACACAATGAAAGCCAGTGCTTTCTTAATAAAGAATACTTACACAGTGAACTCAATGCTTAATGTCAGATTCTCTTACTGAGAATGACAAACCTCAAAATGAAACAAATAAAATGCAAAATTGTGCATAATTATCAATACTGCACAGATGATGTGACCTCTGATTAGGCAGAATATACCGTCAAACTGAAGATGAAGAAAATGGGTACCATGCTGTCTGACTTATTAACGTATAACATGAGAATCCTGGGTAGATGGGGATGAAAGTTCAATCAGGAGGATGAATTGTCAGCAGCCTCTGATGTGTTACATTTACCTCTTGGTTGAAAATGAAGAAGATTATTGATAGACAGACTAGCGTTTAAAAGCCCAAATTAACATCACATAACCACGGTGATAACAACTGAGACATTCTATTAGATAATGGAGAGGAGATGGGCATTGAATATTTTACCCTCCTGGGAATAGTTATGATCAAAAGCGTAACCTGTCAGGAAATATTAAGAACATCGTTGTTTGGATGGATGGCCTTGAATCCTCAGGAGAAATTCTTCATCAGTGGCTGAAAAAAGAGGAAATGTCTTCATGAGCACATCAGTGCTGCGATTTAACATGATATATTTATGGAAACAGTCGACTGAATGGGTTGCCGGAAATAGAAGATTAATGCCGCATAATATCAATACATAATGCAGCCGTGTTCCAAAGGTGCAGTGGAGTCCATCCTGGATAGTATAGGGCTGGGCTGTACTCTGGGTCATCGCTGGGCACATATACAATTTAGAGATGTTAGAGATTGGTATGTGGGAGGAAGGTCGCACATGCAAACACCACGCACATGATGCTGAAGCAAGATTCAAACCCGCAGCCATGGGAGGGTGCGGAGCCACCTAGTGGGCCACCCACAGCGTTATAAACAACATTTGTA
Organism: Mormyrops attenuatus; assembly: GCA_026777985.1. Classification (NCBI taxonomy): domain Eukaryota; kingdom Metazoa; phylum Chordata; class Actinopteri; order Osteoglossiformes; family Mormyridae; genus Mormyrops; species Mormyrops attenuatus. The sequence continues at coordinate 5,849,266 of JAODKC010000043.1, forward strand.
GCATATTCTAAATAAATAAATGGATGTGAATGTGCATGTAGCTGTTTCCAGAAAGTCTTTAAAATTGTTAACTGGATTCTCTGCAGGCTGAAATACCCTACATGGAGCATAGGAAAAAAACTTCCACAAACTTTACGTTCCATAGCTTAAGAGGAGCGTTCATTATTGGGTGTACTGCCATCCAGTGGAAAAAGCTGGTATTTTTTTATTATTAATATAGCCCTACTGATGCAGAGTATTCAAACACCAAAAAGCAAAAATATCTTAATGCTCTGATTTTTGTTGATGTTAATTTAGAGGAACAAAGGATAATCCTGGAGAGTCCAGAAGTTAGCGAAACAGTATTCCTTTTACGTTTCCAAAAACTCAGTGCGGTACGGCATGTGAAGCATGTCTGCGGAAAAATGGGTAAGTGAAGACAGCGTGTCCAACTTTCTGCTTAGGAGCAGCGGCCAGACAGGCATAACCAAGGGTGACAAAGGCTGTTTGCTGTAGCCCTGCAGGCTTGAAAGTCGGTTTCCCTTTGTGATTCACTTCTAACGACGGTTTTACTTACATGACGTGGAATGAAATAGTTCCCGATTTTATCATGTTTAGAGATCATCTCTCGCCATCTGAATTTCAGTCGAATGGACAAATGGACTAAATGACCGAGAAACAAAATATGTCCCAAATGGAAAACATTCAAAATTCCACTTTATACAAAACATCTCAGATGATTTCCACCGCTATCTTGCAGATATGATTGCCCTATTTTTTCTCTTGCCACATCTCCCGTGGAGATGGCTATAGCTTGCATGCGTTTGCATGTTTGACATCAGGTCAGAGTAGCTCATTATACAGCCAGTTAACTGTACACATGGTCAATGAGCAGTAAAGCATCCAGCTGTATAAACAGATGAAGTGTTTGCAGTGAGTGTGGGTGGGTGCTATAATATTCTGTCTTGTCTTTTAGGCCTCGGGATTGTGGGTGTAAAATCCATCCCATAGTCCTGCTTCAGCAGAATATAACATTGATCTCTGAGCACTTTAGCTCTATCGTGTTACTGTGTGCGAGAAATCTGTGATGGACCGTCGCAAACTTCAGGCCACACTCAGCTGCACATCCTATGCCTCCTGAAATAGTTGCTGAATCACCATGACCCTGACTGGCGAGGTATTTCCTGAAAATGGAGGGATGGATGGATCTATGGATGGATGGATGAGTCAACAGGCTAAAATGCTTTTAAAAATTATAATCTACTCATGCAAAGTGCTACAGTGTCAACTTAGAGGCTAAAATAAATTAAAAAAGGAACAGGCTGGTAAAATATATAAGAGAAAAAAGTATGTGAAGAACTTGCAGAGAATGACCAGTGCTGCTCTTCTGTGAAACAAATATTTTTGTCAAGCCAAGTCATTTTATTTATATAGCACTGTTCAAAACAACCAATGGTCGACCTAAGGGCTTTACAGCTTAAAAACACAATACACTTAGAAGTGGGGGAAAAAATGTAAATATACATAAAAAAATACAAACAAATGATGAAAAGTGAAAAATATAATAAAACAGACATTACAATTACAAATTTGTTATAGAACACGCAGCCAAATTTGTCTAAAATGCAAATTATTGAGTTGCGTGATTATAGTACTACTAAAGCTTAGCTATATCTTATCACTTTTTCCTGGACGAGGAATTTGCTTCGTCTGGGAAATGTTTGGTTTCTTTTCTGAAGGGTGTATTTTATTTATTGCTCTCAGCAGATAGCCTCCCTGTCTGTCTGTCCCTGACCTTGGCTGGCAGCGGACACTGCAGAAGAAAGGAGGGGAGGAGACAGAAAACAACCGCACTGCTTGTCTTCCACCTACAGGGGGCGTTTTTCCATCGGGAGCTGGCAGTAAACATCCAAGCAGCTGGAGCCAAACGTGACAATTATAGCTGGACTCTGCGGCCCTTCGGCTCACCTTGTCTGCACTGGACTGATTTGATCTGTCAGACTATCCCAAAAATGTAGCCGCTCACCCTTAGATGACAAGGGGAAGTTCACTGGGCTGATTGATGTGATGAACTGAGCAGTCATGACCTGACCTCTGGCAGTGTCATTCACTGCTATTGCCAGGTCACTGGGCATGCAGTGTGAGTACCTGGAGTAGATGGAAGGTGATGATTATCTTCAGAAGCAGCTCATCCCAGTCAGTTTGTGTGTCACCATGCCGAAATATATCACAGAGGGGTCTGTTATCTACAAGCTCACACATGCGCTTTAGGGACACATCACCTTGTTTTTGTTGGTGGTTTCTTGTCGCACTGTGTTAAAAACATTGTTATGCAGTGACCTAATGTTGGAGGGAAAAGTGATTAACCAGCTGAGTCTGTTCCCACAGAAGTGGCTATGAAGGGGCACAAGTGAACTAGCACAGCCATACGTGTGCAAAGCTAATTTGAGGAGCTGCTTATTTCATAAGTCAAGTGCGTTGGGTAGTTTGTGCACCTGCGAGAGTTTGTGTAGCTTTATTTTATAAAATGAGAATGTCACCCCTATTTTTGTACACTGCCAGAAATACCAAATCGTCACTAAAATGGATCTGTGAGAAGGTGGTGTTGTGATATTTTATTGCATCTGTTTATATATCATTGTAGAATTAAAACCTTTAAATTTTCATTATCGTCTCCGTGTCAGTTCCTCCTCTGGTAGCCAGGGCGACGTAGGAAGTGCAAAGGAGTCTGATGGAACAACACTGCCCACGTCTGGTCAAAAGCCGGCAGCTGTCACCGAGAATTACACAACTTCTAGAAAAGTCCGAAACCACAGGGCATTCTATGGGAGTGAATCAGAGTGTCAACATCGCAGTGAGGTATAAATACGTACAAGCGGACGGTGCTTCTGCGTTCTCCTGGCTGCAGTGAGGACTGGCAGGGAGGTGAGTAGGCACGGCCGCGGAGGGACGCTTACGATGTGCGCTTTAGTTGAGGTGCGCACTGCAGACGGGCTAGATATTCTGTGCCGCAGCGACGGCTGCATGGTCTCATGGATGACATCAGCTTTCCTGCATGCTTCTTTTCGCCAGTTTTTTAATGTAATGGAAGATGTTTTTAATATATATAGACATGCATGCAGACACACAGACACATGCATGCATACACATGCTTAGACACATACTGTAAATTACAGTTGTGTCAGAATGTGATTAATGGGTGGGGATGACGTTCTGTTGAATTCTCCTGATTAATAATCTGAAAAATGTGTGACATTTTTCGAACGTGCCTGATCGTGCGCCACAGCTTTTGCCAGATGTTGTAAAATAAACTGCATATTTTTGTTTTATTATTTTTAGCAGTAGGAAAGTTTCTGTGTTACGTAAGGGGTCTGTCGTCGTTTGCCTGACTGCTTGCTAGTCGATGCGTCAGAATAAATGAAAGCAAAATTAAAGCGTGAGTGAATTGAATTTGGATCCTGTTCTGACCTCTTGCTCGATCGTTGCTGGCAATTTATAACCCTTTTAAAATTTCCTGCTTTACCGAAGCATAAGTTGTCTGCTTTTGTCGAGGAAACACATTCGTGGAATTGTTGCCGGGCTGGTTCGTTTGTGTCTCCGTTTAATCCACCCCAAAGTCCTCGCCAGGAATGATGCACTATAAAATAACACTGCAAGAGTGTGTGTGTATACACACACACACACACACACACACAGGTTTGTAATTATATCTTTGTAGGGATTCTCCATTCATTTCTATGGGGAAAACTCTAATCCAAACATGATGACCATAACCCCAACCCAGCCTTAACCTTAATCATAAGTAACCAAACTAAATAAGAGACTTTTGGCAGTATTACTTTTTTGATTGCGTTCATAGATCTTTGTGGGGACCTGAAAAATGGTCTCCATAACGTCAAAAAAACGGTTTTTATTACATTGTGGAGAACACACACACACACACACACACACACACACACACACACACACACACACACAGTGATATTTTTCACTGTCGTGTCTGCCATACTGTACAGGGCATCCTCAGACTGACAATTATTGACAAAAAATGTTTTTCTTTTATTTCTCCAAGAAACACAACAGGCCAATATAAATTCTTATTTGATGGAGAGAAAAAAACATCCAGTCAATGAAGCTGTGGGGCAGCACTTCCAGCAATAAGGGCTCAAACAAGAGGGTATTTGCAAGTCTCTCAAGCCTCCAGCTGTAAAGGCTGCATTTGTATAAGGGATTCTGGGGATAGCATGCTTGTTATGTAACTAGGCTTCCTGCCTCAGTTTGGCCACGGGCCCCAGTTCCCAAGTGTTTCACTTCACAGTGAGAGCCAGCAGCCTGCTCCCTGAATGCAGGCCGGCGTTGTACAATAAAAGAGGGCCGGCTGTGTTGTTTTCTGCTTGGCTGCTTGTAAATGCCTCCCCTAGCTGTGTGTTTTGCAGTATCTCTCCCGAGATTGTTGCTTCTAGCGATTTGTCTGCGAAGGTAGCAGCAGATAAAAGCTTTAAGATGTAAGCTTTGTTTTGTTATTCAAAAAGAAAAAATAAGAGTAAAATTTCAACTTCTTGACAGAGTGATTTAAAAAAGATGAGGAATAACTGGTGGGGAAGTAAGGTGTGGCCCTACACGAACATAAAATTCAGTCTGTCTTCTATTCCTTTTCAGGTCATTTTGGGTTATGGATTATGAAAGGTGTTTTCTCTCAGTGCATATAAACTGTTTTCATTCATCATCGTTCAAGAAATAATCCCTGGGGTGTTAATGCGGCTTCAGTTTTTATGCTAAGAATGATAAAAATATCCCTCCAGCTTTACAAATGTAAAGGTTATATAAATAAAAACTAGTTTACTAATAAGAATTAGTAACAGTAAAAAATGGAAGCAATGAAAAAATGTAAAACGAATCACTGTGCTATCTGGATGACTGATAGCAATCGCAGAGTATAGTTCTAATAAACCTTAGAAAGTGTACATTGTGAACAATATTGCCACCTACTGGCAAAATACTGTTTTTACAGAAACACTACAGCCAGGAAATTTAAAAAACAGTTTTTCAAGTGCCCAGTAAAACAGAATTCAATTACGCCTACCGCAAAGGGTGAGACTCTCCGGCTTTCTTCATTAGTTGGTGCGACATGGGGATAACTTTTTTTTTTTTTTTAATTTTATTATGCTAGTATATAAATAGTATGCAATTTTGTATTAAAAATACTGTTTCTAAGGAATCCAAGGATTTGACAGTCATGCACATAATCCACAGGAAATACTCGCTTCTCTCTGAGCAGTTCTCTGTATGATACATTTTCATTGTACAATGTCTGACGGCTTCTGGCATTAAAGTTGACGAACAGCAGGAACAGCTCCTAACCAAAAGAAACACAACATTATCACACCACATGCCAACGCCACAATCCAAGGTTGACAAGGAAAGATGGATGAAAATAGTCATTTTAAATAACAGCCAAAATGGCGTGCGTTGTATTTTTTTTTCTTTTCAAAAAGGATATTCGAATTTTTTTGTGAGAAACAAGAAGCAGAAATGTGTACTTCACTCTATGTTCCATAGTTTGAATCGGGGGTTTTTGTTTATATTTGTCGCATGTGACGTTTTGAAAGCCGAATGTTCACTTTACAGTGTTCCCATGAATCAGTAATGAAGGACAACCCCGCATTTGATGAAATCATCCTCCAGCTTAAGGTTGTCCTTTTTTTGAGGAACCTAATGGATCCCTGTGCTTAAAAAGGATCCAGTGTCAAAAAGTAATTAAATGCTTCAGAGATTTAAGCCCGTAACCATTTGGTTTAAAATTCTGCCACCATCTGCTGCTTCCTGTCATTCTATAACTAACGCTTAAAGCACGTATTGAGTCACTCATCTCAGATGCTTAGAGGGCACATTTATTCAAAATGACTCTGCTTACAGCTTCACACTTCGCCCCCTCCAGGTAATTTGTTGTTGTCCTGGAGTGAGTCAGCATATGGGAAGTGAGGAGAGACAGAGCCTGAAACCGCACGCCATCCCTGGTTCTTACGCTCTCCTCTGTCCCTCAGGTAGTCTTCTTTCTTGACTTCTGGCACGATGAAGCATTTGTGGTCCCTTCTGGGCGTGTTCCTGCTCTATTACTCCGCAGAGTGCCTGCTTCCCCCATCCAAAGAGGACTTGAAACGTGAGTGAGCAACCTGGTCAATCACCATTATAGACACACACAAGATTGCTAGCATGGGGATTATAGTCCATTATGCACTGAGCATTTTAAATCGGATGCCACTTTATCTTTAGGAATATATATATTGAGTAGATTTGTTTGTTGCTTTGTTATAACTAGACCTAGAGTTATCAAGTTGAGATGAAAGAACTGAGAAGGCCTGGGAAAGGACTTATTTTCTTTCCTGTGCCATGTGTTCCAGAAATTTCCCTGTTAGGGGAGAAATTCCTTGACAAGGAGATTGAAAACGCCATCAATGGGGTGAAAGAGATGAAGACGGTGATGGAGAGGTCTGACGAGGACCACAAGAACTTTGTAGATGCTCTGGAGGAGACCAAGAAGCAGAAGGAGGTAAGGGCAGAGACGGGCCGAAATGGGTCCAGGGGCTCGAATGAAGTGAGCCGTGACGGTAGCTGAGTCTTCAGAATCCGGTGCCAGTGTGATTTGTGCTGACTCATAATCTGATGCTGCACTTAAGCACTCACAACAAGCTGTATATTTATTATGGATGTATCTGTGTCTATGGGCTTGAAGATATTTTTGGCCAGTTTTTTTCGATAGATAGTACAGGATACAATGATATTAGTTACATAAGTATGAGTGTCCGACTGATGAGTGATTCAGCGCGAAGTTAATTTTATAAGGATGCGGTTTTCCGTCACGTCACAAGCGTGTAGAAGCCGCACTTCGCTAGCGAGCGTTTGCCTCTCCCAGGATGCTCTGAAGGCAGCTAAGGAGATGGAGACCAAGCTGAATGCAGAGCAGGAGGTGTGCAATGAGACCATGCAGGCACTATGGGAAGAGTGCAAGCCCTGCCTGAAGAGGACCTGCATCAAGTACTACTCCAGGACCTGCAGCTCTGGCTCTGGTCTGGTTGGTCGACAGGTGGGCTTGCAGCATCTTAACCGCTTTGTGTAGACTGTTTTGATTTAGTTTTGAGAATGTTGCATGAGCCATCGGAATCGTACTTTCTGTAGCATTTTCAGAGGGTTTAGGCCGTTCGTTCGGCAGGAGAGTTGAGTCGAGATTTAAAAACCTATAATTGAGGGCTGTTCAAATCACGGTCCTCAAGGGCTGAGTCCCGCTGATTTTTCAGCCTTCCTTGACCTGGGAACCAGGTGTGAAGCCTCTGGCCAATCAGAATCAGTAATTATTTAACTAACTACCTGGGAGAACTGAAAACATGGCCTGGATTTGGAATCGAGGTCCAGATTTGTAGAGCCCTGCTATAGCCCAACAAGGGTATGGGACATAGGTCATCACAGAAACCCGGCACGAGTGTTCTGTCCGTGACCTGCAGAACTTTGACCCTCTCTGGCCTCTCTTCCCAGCTGGAGGAGGTACTGAACAGGAGCTCCCCTTTTTCTATCTGGATCAATGGGGAGAATGTGGACTTCCTGGAGAAGGAGAACGAGGAGCAAAACCAGAGGTTCTTGGACCTGGAGGGCCACTACTCGGAGGTGTCTGACACGGTTGACAACATTTTCCTGGACAGCATGAAGGTATTCGACCACATGCACTCTTTTCACCAGCCTCTGTTCTCCAATCCCTTCATGATGCCCGACATTTTTGGACCCCGTTCCCGAGTGTATCGCTCACCGGACTTCAGTCCTCAGTTCCATGGATTCCAGAGTATGTTCCAGCACGTGATGGATATGACCCACAGCCTCTTTGGCTCACTGGGCCCCTACATAGGCACAGACACCGACACGGACCCATCTCAAGGTGCGTCCTTCACCTGAAGTTCAAGTACCATAGGCCAAGATGCACATAACTGGTACGCAAGCATGCATTCACCTTGCGAAAATCGATTGTTATAACAGTGTGAATGCGTAGTTATTTTATGTGCATCTGCACTGCTATGACAAGAAACCACCGTGCATTTTAACTTTTATACCTCGAATGAAGTACAAATAGCATGTAAAGGTCAAAATGCATGATACTTTCATAGCAGCGCAAATGCACATAAAATGCGTACGCATTTGCGCTGTTACAACTGATGTGCTTCCCCGACCACAGGGCAATAAAAAGAGATGTCTCTGTCTGGCGTGTAGCTAGAAATTTGGACAAAATGTCACCTTGGCCCCCCCTGCTGGGCTTGCCTGCCACTTTCATTCTAGGTCAACCCTGGTACATTTTGCTAAGCTGGGGGACAGTAGATTTTGTGGTCCCTGAAAATGCTGGATCCCTTGAATCTGCCAGGGTTTCCATGCCCCCCCCCGACACTCCCGCTCACTGAAACACAGTTTGCTGTGTAATAATAGACTATAAATTCAAATTCATCGATTCGTAATAGTTAGACAGTATAAACAAATGAAGAAAAAAAACAGTATTCTTGATTTTATTTTTGGTATTTTCCCTTCCCATCCAACAGATGGAAACGTGAACGAGGACGTCGTGATTACGAAGCCGTTTGGGAAAGATCGCATGACCTGCAGGGAAATCCGTCGCAATTCTGCCGGCTGCATCAAACTGCGAGAGGAGTGTGAAAAATGCAAAGCCATCCAGTCTATCGGTAACAGGCCCCTGTGGATGCTGTGCACTGTTGCGGATCATCCTAAGGCAGAATTATTGATTGTGCATGGAAAGCATTACAGTCTGCTATGAACAAGAAAACTAATTCAATGTGTGATGCTAATCGTTTGTTTTAAACTTCTCATGTTCCACTTTTGTCTCAGGTTTCCATTTACCCTCAGGCACTGAAAATTAGTTAAGTCCTTGTGGCAGTGCGTGTAACCACACAGGTGTTAAATCAGTCAATTATATTTATTTAATTTTCTTTATTACCTAAGCAAAATGCTAAGTGCATTATGTTGTTATAATATATTTGTGTTCAAGGTTTCTTTTATTAATCATTATTTTTGACCAGGCCAAAAAGCACCTGATGTTAAATTAGAAGAGCCAGTAACTTTAGTTGTTCGCCTGGCTTCCTGATGTCACATGATATCGCACCTCTTGCCCCAGACTGCTCAGGTACAAAGCCTTTGGACGGCCCGCTGAAGCAAGAACTCGAGGATGCGCTGGCCATGGCTGAAAGGTTCACTCAGGAATACGACAAGCTCATCAAAAAGTTTGAGGAGAAGATGTTCAACACATCCAGCTTGCTGGACATGCTGAACAAGCAGTTTGGCTGGGTGTCTGCCCTAGCTGACAAGACCAAGGACAAAGACGGAATCTTCCAGATTGAGACAGTGAGCTTCTAACTCAGACAACCAACCTGGACAGACTCTACTCCCCAACGGCAATTTTAATTAGAAAAACATCAGAATCAAGTCTATTAACATAACTAAACACTGTGTGAAGGGCAACTAACTGCAGTTTTGTGCATGTTCTTGTGCTGTGGTTGCCCTAGACTGTGTATATAATTACAAGGCTGGCAGCAATTCATTCATTCATCCAAAGCAACTTACAACAGAGAGACAGATGCCAAGGATTTGAAACCATGACTTTCACATCATTAGTACAACACGCTACTTGTTGAGCTACATGAACACAGTAATTGTGATAATTATTACTTTGCATCAACAGTATTTAGAAATGTAATGTTGAAACTTCGTTTTTTCTTCTCAAGGTAATGTCGAGGACCACAGAGGACACTAAAAGTCCTGGAGACACATCCGTGTCGGTCAAGCTGTTTGATGGCCCACCCATGACCTTCACGGTGCCCGGAGACATTCCCTGGAGTGACCCCAAATTCTCGGAAGTCGTGGCGCAGGAAGCCCTGGATCGCTACAAACAGAACACTGTGTGAGTGTGAACGCACACCCAACACATCCGCGTACGATTCGCATTGCGATCCTGTGGTAACCCGCGTGCTAGTTTTGCCATGCCAAGTAGGGACCTACGGGTATCGGAAGAGATTAAAGAACCAAAAAGGTAAATATTTAAATAAATATGTTATAAATGTTTAACACAATTTATGCTCATGTTATTTTTAGTATGCATTAAAGGCACGATATCACTTTGTTCTTTAAAAATAAAACAGCATTTTAGTCAGGTTAATGGTTAGTTAACTTAATGCTTAAATGAAAGACTCGGCCTGTCAGGCAGGGCTAGATTGGGCCTTTTTAAGGTCCCCCATGATAGCTTTTGCTAAGTGATGCATTTTGCCGACCCGGGGCGGCCGAGGGGGGCCGCAATATGCGCATTGGCCTGTCCAGCCCAGGTGTCAGGTGAACCGAATGACTCTCGCTTTTTCACACCTACAAAATGTGCAAAAAAAAGTTCAGATAGATTAGCCTTCCCAATCAAGGCAGTTGCACCAAATGCAAACTGAGTATGTCATGAATAAATACATTAAATTAGCATTCTTACGTGTCTCACTGTTTTTCTTTCCTCATTTTCAGAACCGTGAAGTAAACCCCTGGATGTGATCTACGTGCTCCACCTTCAGCAGATTGTCACAAGTCAGCTTATCACCGTAACTTCCGCCCCGCCATGAAAGAGCACTCCCAAAGGAACCTTGGGGTTAGAAGGCTCTGTTCAGCTAGCGCCTTAGAGACATTTCCGGAAGATTTAGCTTAGACACTGAAATCCTTTTGGAGATTATTTAGAAATTGTTTAAATCAATACTAGAATAAAGAATTTATTGCAATGATCTCAATTACTGCTCCAGCTCTGCTATCACACTGCTATCACACTGCTATCACACTGCTGTCATACTGCTTTTCTTTGCAAATATGCCCTACTGTATCGCGAGAAAACCACCATCTTGGGCTGGATAGGTCATCTTTGCAGTATTAGCTATTTTGTATGTTTCCTACACCCGTATCGTACAAGCATTAATAAAGCAAGCAGTATTCTGGAAAACACATTCATAACATGTCGTTTTTTTTTTTCTCAAAAGATGTCGGAGAGTGACGTCACCATTGGGTCCTTGAGCAAGGCCCTTAACTCCCAGTTCCTGCAGGGACTGGTTGATACTGCTTCAGTTTTATGTTGCTTTGGATAATATCATTTGCTAAAAAAAAAAAAAAAGAGGTGGAGATATGCACCAGTACAATACACTAAAGTAATTAGTGTATTGACACAACACACCTGTCAAATTTCATCTGGCAAAGATGCAGCGTTTTCAGTTTGATCTGGATTTCAGAAACGGTTTAAATTTAAAAATGAAAAAAATTAAAGTGAATTAAAATCAAGCTCAGTGGTCAAGTCTTGTGGGTTGACTTTAGTTTTATTATTCCCATCAAGTATCAAAACGCTGGAAAATAATTTTAAGACCATATCTTTGTAGTTCTTCATTATGACTGCTTGATAAACAGGCTTCTGGGAAATACGAGAGGCCATTAAAATATTGTGCTGTTTTTATTTCTTGCGTAAAAATCACACAGCGGCAAGTTCATTCTGCAGAGACACATCCATGCAGTTAAACATCTATGATCTCACAGCCATAATATAAGCAATTAAATAGAATATTTGCTGTTAGTCAGCAATTAATGCAAATTTACATATGAGATCAAAGGTGTGTATCATACAATATACAAGATACCCCTTATACAGTACATCAACCTGAACAACAGGAGAAAGGCTCGCCTTGGTTCAAAACAGGAGAAAAAAAAAAAAATATATATAGTGAAAACCTGAATGCCAGAAATAAGGCTTAGATGACCAGGAGAAAACAAGAAAAGGACATGGGAAAAAATGCAGGCGCCAACATAATCAAATGATACTAAACTTTTAGGCACCAACCTAAGTCAGTATTTAGGATTAGACAGAGAACAGGTGGTTATTTTATTAAAAGACGTGTTTTACAGCATGAATAACAAGCAGGTCAAAATGGGATCCAGGAAGAATGAAGGCGGAAGAAAGTGCAGCCATTGAACTTCTTGAGGAAAGTCTGCTTGGAACAGGACCTTTTCAGATGATAAACTGTGTTAAGGAAAGGGCACTGTCTGTGTAGGAAGGCTAGGGGAGGGGTTTAAAACGGAGAAACTGTGGCTGTCGTGAATCATAAGCGGGGGGTGACAGGCGACTCATCCTGTTAGTTTTAACTGCTGAAGGCTAAGTGAAATTAAGAGAACAGAAAAAACACACACAAAAAACGAGAAGCAGAAGCCTTGTTGCGTGAGGGTACAGATTCGTAAGGTATGTCCAGATCGGACCAAACACACTCGGAAATAAAGCCTTCATGGTTACTACAGCACGCCGGATAATCCCATGGCGTTCCTGACCGCGCTGCAGTGGGAAGCTTCTCCCAGGCAACCTCCTCCATGGCCTGCACTCTTGCCAAGACGACTGCCCGCCTCCCGTGCGTGAGTCTGCACCCCCACGTCGACCCAGTCTCTTACAATTGCACACACATCACGGGGAGCAGGTGCTCGGCCGCCGGGATTCAGACGAGCCCCAGTGTCCCGTTTGATTCTTGCTGCCGTGATGTTTAAGCTTGTAACTAAATGGGCAGGTGAAAACACACGGGGCGGGGGGGGCTTCTGTCCAGGTTAACGTGCTCTATGGCCCACCAGCATCTGCTGGGGCGAGTTAGCTGGAGTATAGACAAGGTGTAGATGGGGAGCGGGAGGTGGACTGCAGCATCCTGGCGGAGGTCAGGTCTGAACCAGAAGCGGCTAGGCGGACGTGCGCATTACAGGTGTGAAAACGGTCTAAGCTGCTCAAGTTGAACCTCCAATGATATCCTCTCCTCCAGCAGATCCTGCAGCAGAAAGGCACACGCCTTCAGGTTCTTTCTGACAATACACTCTCTAAAAGCCTTATCTACCAGAGGGTTCTCAAAACATCCGGTACCGCTTTACATTAAGTGCACCTTCATAATGCATCCATAGAACATTCAGTGCACCTTCATCATAGAACATTCATAAGCAGAATGCAAGTACACCTTAAAATCCTAACATCCCTTAAAAGCTTTAATATACATTAATAACAAACATTACATGATTATACAATTATAATGTTTGTTATTATTATACAGTTGTACCTCGGCTCACGAACTTAATTCGTTCGAGGACTCAGTTCGTGATCCGAAATGTTCGCGACCAGAATCAATTTTTCCCATTTAAAATAATGTAAATACAAATAATTCGTTCAAATACGTTTACGGAAGACGGACCAACACACAACTGAGCATACGCCTGTTGGCGGGCTGGTTGCTCGAAAGACGCCAAAACACGGAAGAGAACCAGAAAACATCGCTCCCAAAAAACTAAACAATTAACATTAAAAGACTGAGTAACAGTCGAAAACAACAGTCATTTCGAAAATGTGATTTTTTTTTATTAAACTGTACATTATTTTCATAAGCCTAAAATTTTTATGTACATTTCGTAATGCCACGTGTTGTATGGCGATGAATTTTGTTTGTACTGTAAGCAAACAATATGCATTTGACACTATATATGAATGGAGAATATAACACTTAAATAGGAGTTACTTAATTTATGTTATTAATGAAGTACTGTAATTATATCTGTATAGATATGTGACTGTAAAACCATCACAAAACATGTTTATCAATTACTGAAAGGTACCGCTATAACATCCATGATGATGTTTATGAATGTCTTATGAATTTAATGAATACATTATGAAAGTGTCCTGAACGTTTTATGAATGCAATATAAAAGCATTATGAAGGTGCAGTTCATGTAAAGTGTTACCAAACATCCTTTACCTTCAGCTGCTGTTGCAATTCGCTGTTGAGTCTGGCCAACACGGTGTTGGTCTCCTTGTTTCTTCTGATAGAGGCCTGTATGGCCTTTTTATCCTTACCGACTGATCTGTTAAACAACACAGGAAACTTTGCATCACATGATCAACAGTGAATATGTCAATTATTAGGGAATCACGTCATTGCACTATTGAGTTAGTAATCCAATGAATAAATACCTGGCTGGCATAATAAAAATGTAAGCAAATGTAATGTTAAATTTGTTACTGAGCACCTGCATAAATTTTTTTTAAAATGTTACCTGACAAATGAGGTACCAGCATGTGCCTAGGTGGTAACTTCCCTGGACAAAATAAATAATGGAGAAATAAGCTGCTCCTTTTCAGAGTTTGAGGCCGGCCTCATACCTGGGGATGGACAGCTGTGTGCTCAGCACGGCCGGCACGACGTTCGACTTCTGCGGGAGCTCCTCTGCCTCCGGTTTCAGCTCATCCTCCGACTTTAACCTCCGGCGCACAGGCTTTGGGGGCGGGGCCAGGGGCGTGGCCCCTTTGGTCTGGGGAGATATGGCCAGCAAATCTGAGTACATCTTATAGCATGAAACAAGGCCTCTTCATATCGCCATGTACGAAATCAGCAGGAATCATTCACCAAAAAGATCTTTTTTGGTCTATAAACTGGATTCTATGCACAGTACTGTGCAAAAGTCATAGGCCGTCGAAGAAAATGTTTAAATGATCTTCATTTTGCTGTAAAACTACAATATTATGTCTAGGGCGTGTCAGCTTAGACATTTCTAAACCTGTCCTAAAGTCTCCCCAATCTAATATGCCCGTGTATTTTTTTTTATTCAACCAATAGCTAACTACGTTTAGCCAATCAGTACGTCAGCAAGTTATTTAATTAAATGAATTAATTAAGTGAGCTGGCAGTGAAATTTATTGAATGCATGGAATGACTAGGATGGCCCTGAGGAGAGGTTTGGGAACCAAAGTGATGTTCATCTTAGCTTCCCAACTTTTGCACAGTACTGTATGTGCAATTGTGAGCTTTGGAAACAACCAGTTTATTTAAATACCAACATAAACATGTAAATGGCTCTCGCTGGATGTTATTGTGAGTCTCCAGAGTGTACTGTCTCACGCACCGAGTTCACAGTAGCTGCGGCCCTGTCCTCGACCTGAGGATCGGCCTTTGGTGTGCGTAACGAAGCCGCGGGCTCGCCTGGCTTCTCCGGTTGCGTGGGCAGACGACAGGCGCTCTGTGCAAATACCCATAATGCAAAGGTCTAAGCATTATCGCTGTCATCACCTTCACACACAATGACAGCAATACCTGGCTTACTTATATATGAAGATTCTTCTGAAATAATTCAGGGCTCAAACTGACAAGTCAAGCTGCCGTTAAACATCTGTACTTCCTGCGGTTTCTTTGCATGAGAATCACGCCAAGCAGTAGGGGGAGTAGTTGGGTACCACTTAAGCACTGACGTACTCCACCTGTATGCTTGTTAGCGCTCTGATGTAGGAGCCTGTGGCGGGGGGGGGCAGCTCCCCACTAACCTGAGCTCCCTCCGCGTGCTTCTCCGTCTCATCCGAAGGCTGCTCCACAGTAAAGGCCTGAAATTGGCTGAAGTCGGCAAAGTTGGGCTGCTCGGGAATCTGTTGGGGCGAGGTGCTGGCGTGGGGCCCCAGGCCATCGCCGTCCACCGGGCGGTGTGCATGTGAACCCGCGGCCTGGGGTCAGAGGTCACACAGGTTAAGCGGGGAGCCAGGTCTCCTACGAAAGTGCCAAGTTCCCTCTCAAAGGACCGGCTATTGTCAATGAAAATGAAACGGTCTGCATTAAAATATGAGCAATAATGTATATATATATATTCATCTCACAGAAACTATAAATTATTAAAAATAATTTTTAAATATGACGACCTATAGAGTAACTGCAAGAAGCACCACATTCTAGTGCTTTCCCACCAGAGGTGGGGGAAAATGCTGTTCTTATGGGTTTATATGAAGCCATTCATCAATCAGCACATCTGACATCACTTTAGAAGTTACAGGTAAAGGACAAAAAGTCAAATAACTCGGTGCTTCATTACAGAAGTGTTTCCCAATCCGGTCTTCAGGGACCCTCAGACAGTCCATATTTTTGATCTCTCCAAGCCCCTGGTAGGCTTAGCAAAAATATGGACTGTCCGGCAGAGAGCAGGGAGGGAGCAAAAACGTAGACCACCTGTGGGTCCCCGAGGACCATGTTGGGAAACGCTGCGTTATAGCAGTGAGTGCAACGCTAGGTGGCTCGCGGCTGCTGACAGAACAAGGTGTAAAAATGGACAAACCTGGGTGGGCTGCGGCCTGGGGGGCACAGCCGGGGCATAGGGGACACCTCCGGCTTGCTGCTGTCCTGGGGGGCCCAGCACGGGGGGGAGGGGTTACACAGATTTGCCGCATGCAAACAAAAAAAGTAAATAATGATAAAAACCAAGGAAATCTTTGGACAGAGCAGCTGCGTCAGTACCTGCAGGGACAGCGGCAAAGCTCCTGTTCATGTCTAAAGACGAGGACCTGGAGTGTGAGGCGTGGGGCCGGGGGGGCGGTGGGGGCGGGGCCACTGCCTTAAGCCCTTCAGGAGACGTACCTGAATGAGACCTGCAAGGAAGTCGGGGGAGGAGCGTTCACAAGCGCTCTGACACTACTCAGAAATGAGGCGGTTCTCAGTGCTCTCAATGCAACCACGTATTTACACATTTTTCTAATCTAAATATACACACACACATATATATGTAGATAGCGCACAGGCTTGGGATGAAACAGGCACTCGGGGTGAAAACAGATTGTTCACAGGAAACAGAATGGAGCCAACCTCTGCCTTGTGACCACACTTGGAATCGGTTCTTGATCCGAAGTGAAGGAATCAGAGCTGCTGTATCCGTCACCTGATTGGGCGGAAAAAGGCTATAAAAGCACGGACTTCTGGACAGCTTTCCCTAAGACTCAATACAACAGGCCTCAAAGCCCTTTCCTACACCTTCAGCCCTAGGGAGAACAGACAGGAAAACTTCCATCAAGACAGGTAGGTAGGTACTTCATTTTCAGATATAAATGAATGAATAAACAGCTAAATTTCAATCTAGTAAAACTGAAACGATGAAAGGAATGCAAAAAAAATGCTTGCACATGAAATAAAATGCAAGATTTCCCTCAAGATCAACCCCCTTCTCCAAATGTGAAAACTCTCAGGAGATGCAGCTAAACCAAGGAGACCGAACACTGACTGCACTCTGCAGTGCAAACTGCTAAAGGTGTCTGGAAGCTGAACTACTACATGTAACTCGATGGCGGCTTTGTGGTTTAGAGCCTCTGGATCTGGCCAAGCTGCACCCAGGTCTCTTCGGGGAGGCAAACACATACCTACGGCGTTGCTGGCTCCAAACTTTATAGAAGCTGCCAGCTTATTTTCTTCTGACAGCTCAGGTGGTTTGGCCATCAGAGGACTTGTGGGATGAGTATGATCTGCAAAGAGAAGATGACAAAAGCAGAATGTTTGTATACTGTGCACATTTCGCAAACGTACCCCAAAACTGTACGGTAAGGCAGTAACACTCCTGCGATTGTCAGTGATAGTTCAGGTCAGGTGACCTTGTACACATGAGGAGTTATGACCGCGTACATTCTGCTTCAGTCTACTTTCACAGATGCAGACCACAGTCCTGATGCCAGCCTGAGACCTGTACCGCATCCCCCACTGGAATCTTGCCCTGTTTACTTCCTGGTATTGTCCGTTCCCAATTCCCATTAACCCCTGAACGGAAGACCCTGCCACAATGAACTCCTTGCCCAGGATTCAGTCTCCATTCACACATTTCCTATCCTGCAAGACGCTTTCATGGTCTCTAAATACGGTGTCCCCGTACATGTGTTTTACGAATAAGAGCAGCAATTTCATATGCAATTTGAGTACAGGTTAATGTACGACAAGCCGTGAATTATACGTTTTTTAAACGAACGTCTGCAGAGGCAAACGAAAACCACCTAATTCACTGTGGAGTTTAAAAATGCACTTGGAGTATATTAACTCACATATACCACGGTTACCACACATCTGGCTTACACTCTACACCTAAAGACATTTTCAATTTATATGGCAAAAAAGGGTTTATTAGAACGACTACTGTTTTCCACTAACGAATAAACATTTCCGTTAATTTTAAATCGTGTTCCGCATCTGGAACATTAAGTCATGTTAATTAGAATTAAAGATTATAACTGTTCACTAATTTACTACAGTGATTCGCAAGGTTAGCACTACACGTTGGAAAAAAAATAAAAAATTGATCAACGACCTTTTGACTATTCAGATTTAAGGATTCAACAGTGCTGGGGTATAACAATGCTTAATAGATTAACACTGTACATAAACATCCGCAATAACTCAAAGGGGGGCTGTAAATCTATAGACCTTTAAGGAAGTGTTTTTCAAACCAGTCCTCAGGGACCTCCAGACAGTCCCATGTTTTTGCGTTTTGGGAGGGAGCAAAAATAAAGATCGTCCAGCAGGGAGCAAAAATGTGGACCGTCTAGAGGTCCCTGAGGACCGGGTTGGGAAACACAGCCCGAGGGGACACTGAAGGAAGACACCCCCGCCGAGATGGGGATGGAGGGGGCCGTTACCGCTTCCAGTTCTCTTCAGCTCCATCTCCTGCATGTGGATCTTGCTGGGGGTCATGCGGATTGGGACGGGATGCACTATCGCCGTGTCCTGTGCAAGGAAAAGACACGTCCCGGTTGGCAGCCGTCGTGCCACGTCACCCGCAAGCTGTTCACCCGGATAAACCTCCGCAAATCCAACACAGTAACCAAACTACATGACTATATATACCAGTTACAACTCCAGAAGCATCAAATACATGCATCAAAACACATCAGACTCCTTATAACAAAATTTCATCTAGTAGATAATGTATAAATTGAAGGAAAAAAACATTTAAGAACTGGATCAATATCAGCAAAGGATCATTTTACTTAATTAGTGGTTTAAAGTAAATTCTTAATTAGCATGGATAAAAAAAAAAATCATTCTGCCTGGTATTTAAGAGACATTCAAAGCAAAGACTGGCAGCAAATTGTGAGGTGTGTTTGATAAAGGCATGCTTGTAACTGACAGGTGATACGATACTGCATCTGCTGTGCATAGCGTTAGCATGTGACCTGGGGGGGGGGCGGAGTTAATAAAACAATTAATGAAACAGGCACACTCAGTGATTCACTTACAGGATCAGCTGGTGCAATGTTAGAATCAAATTGGGTCAGAGTTTGTGAGCTTGACGAGCGTTCGCTAAAAGTCTCCCACTGCTGGAGGAAAGCAGAGACAAAATCAGCGCTGTGTGGATACTGGGGGGGGGGGGCGAGACAGATGCCCTGATGGAGGGAATGAAGGCATCTTCAATAATGATCAATTAGCAAAAGTGAGCGAGAGAGAGCGATGAACCCAGTTAGTAAGAATCTGACCATAACAAGTAGGATGATATTTGCAAAAAATAAACAACTTGAAAAGAAAAAAATACTAACAATTAAGTTTCTAACAAGTTAGACTGACAGCCTCATAGAAGCAAAGGACCTGGATCGTGATATCTACACATATCACGATATAGCAAGAATAAAAGAACTGCACAGAAATACTACAAAAACAGAGATAGTGAGACAAAATCTCTCAGTAATATAGTTCTATTAAACCACTCAAAAGGCAAAATATGAACATAACCACCAAGTACCGTATCTAATATTAATGCAGGATTGTGCAATGAAGTGGTCAATAGACAATGGAACAAGTTCAAGTACCTGGTGAAAATCACTAGGTAACTTAAGAATGAATGACAGTCACCCCTGAGTGAATCTATTTCTATGGACAGAGACCAACAGAGCTTGACGAACCTCGTTGCTCTGATTCAACTCAGGCCAGTTCTGGTTGAGTGAAGGCATGGATGGGGATTTGTTTGGAGTCACTTCCACAGGAGAGTTTGGGTACCCGACCTCCTGGACTTGGTCTGGGACTTCTGAGAGAGCAACACAAGGGCGGAGAGTTCAGAGGAGCTCACGGCACCACATGAAAAATTCAATCGCATGACACCCGGGATGAGTGGCGAATGATTAAAACATGGCACAAAGCGGCAGCATGTAATCCAGTAAAGGTACAAGTGGCCCTTACCCGCTGAGTCATCCAGATCGATGAGTTTGGGCATCAGACTCTCTGGAAGCTTCTCTGGGAGGTCGTAGCCGTTTTTTCTCGCCACCACCAGGTGAAACGCCGCGCAAAATTCATCCAGCGTTAACGCACCATCCTTGTCGAAATCTGACAGCTCCCTGAAATGCAAAGTGTGTAAATATGGTCGTAGAGAACAACCACAACAGGAATCGTTGTAGTTTTAAAAAGGAGTTCTCCCTTTCACTGTAGTGCCATCACTGGAGATGCTGTATACAGACTCTCAATAGGACACTGCACAGAAAAATAAATGAACTTTTTTCCCCGTTTTTAATGATCAGCTTTGCAATGAAGTAGAAGCTGTCAGTAAGTTTGACAACAACCAGGCCGATATTCACGGAAAGTATGTCTATATTAAAACAGACTGAATATTTTGAAAAGTAAAATTTTTATAAATAACTACAAAATATTACAAACAGCTCAAACATTCTAAGTAAGATGTTTAAGATAAGCTTTTGATAAAAAATCGAAACAAAATCCTCTGGTTTGACATTACTAAAAACCTCTTTCAGAGAGTCAGTAAAATGGTATCTTCACCTAAGGGAGTTAAAACACAGACAATACAATAAAACACGTTTAACAGAAAAAGGAGTTTTGCATGTAAAGACACACAGATGGATCTTCCAGTGTAAGTAAAAACATGAGTCAGCCTGGTATGCGCCATTTGACAACTTGAATAGGCGACCTGATCCCAAAAGTTAGCTTTTATTGAGTAGAAGCTGTTCTCATGCAGACAATAACAATAATACTCTCAGTACTCAGCCCATGAAAGCAGGTTTGACATGGACTTACCAAATGTGAGACAGCTCGAGAATGGGCAGCTTGGATTTAGTGAAGAACTCTTTGGCAGCAGAGCCTGAAATGAAGAATTTGAGCACGTTGAGGGCGGGAATTAAAAGAGCGTAAGAGACGCGGGCTTGCATGCCGAAAGCAGGCCACTCACCGGGGATGAAGCCATTCAGGTCAGGCTGGATGGTCTTGAACTGATTGATGTAATACTGCCTTTGCTCGTCTGTGATTTTCCATGGGTCGTCGTAACTGCTGGATTGCCTTTGGATCTCATTGGAGGTTGCAGCAGAGGCCGCGGTCCTTATCGTCGTGCTCTCCTGGCCACGTCAAGGGACAGAACAAAGATGACTGAGAAAAGCACAGCAAAAACAGGACGTCGGGTACACTCAGCAAGAAGAATACTTTTCCGTTATTGACGAACAGCACTGACTTTAACGTTTTTAACCGAGTTTGCAGGCTAGAATGTCAATATGCCTTTACTGTGACTTAAGACATAAAGCAAACCAAAGGCAGAAAAGTTCTAAGCAAAAGCTGGTAAAACAACTTTAAAAAAAAAAAAACCCTATGAAAAAACCATCGGACTAAAAAGATATTTAGAGTTCAAAGTGCAAAGACATTTCCGGTTCCTCCAAATCACTTTGAACAAATCGAAGCATGGTAACTGTAAAAATGTAAAGAGATATTAGTCACTGCTGCAGAGTATGAGTAGGGAAGACTGTAAATAACACAGGTGCTTATCTTTGGTTTATAATTCAAACATGGCTTCGCCAGCAGGCTTTCGCTTTTCCATCTGCCCTTCAGCCAGCGGGTGGCATTTGCCCTTCAGACACTTTCTCAATGTGGGACTGTCCCCAGATGCATGTTGCCCCAGACTCCACCACTGCCCCCCACTCCGTATCACTCCGTAAGCCACCGGAACATTCCATCAGAAGCTGAGAAAGATGCCACAGAAGTACCTGGACTGAAGAGGGGTGCACGGTGGGGAGGGTGCTAGAGGGAGGTGTGTCTGTGAAGCTGACCCAACTCTCCTGAACGGGGGGTGACCACATCCCGTCACCCGT
>JAODKC010000043.1:5871275-5888217 GCA_026777985.1 Mormyrops attenuatus
CCCCCCCCCCCCCCCCCCCCCCCCCGCCCCCCCCCCCCCCCCCCCCCCCCCCCCCCCCGCCGGGGGGGGGCGCGGGCGCGGCCCCGCACAAAACAAAACAATCAACCAAGACACCAGGTACATTCCTTATGAGTCTGAACCATAAAAAGTACTGCTGGAAACATCACCAATTCATCAAGCTGAATTTGTCCAGATGCTGTTTTATGATGAAAAACTTTACAGGTTGACAATGGATGGGTCAGGCCAAGTTTCTGTGTAAATTCATGGAATCTCATGGCCTGACTGGTACAATTTATACCATTTTTAGAGCTCTACAAAGAGTCGGAGACAGCTGGAGGAGCAGTCGCGCAGCCTGCTGATGACCAGGCCTGTGGTCTACGCTCCGCTTTCTAACACACGACCTCACAGCGACCACCATGTCACCTGCTGCCCAGAGACGGCCCTGCATATTCTCAGCATGGTTTGTGTCAGCGGGTGGCATCACTATGACTACTGAACACTGTTGCCTAGTTTAACCTAAAAAAGATAACTAAAATAAAATAATGCAAATTTTAAACCAGTTCACAAAAAAATCTAGCCTGAGTTACAAACATTCAACACTCCCATCTCAGTAGGAAACCGGCTGATTGGGTTTTTCAGATGCTGCGGTGTCAAGCTCGGCGCCATTCAATAATTTAAATATCCTTAAAATTACTACAAGTGTTTCAGTCATTTTTTACAAACTGATTGATCAATGAATCCTAAGAAAGATAAAAACTTCAAGAGAAGACTCCATACTGTTTTGTCACCGCATGCTGATATGACCAAAGTTAAAACTAGCTAAGTGCAATTAGAGCATGCTAACAGCTCTTGGTCTGCATGTGACCCATCACCTTGCGCCTAATGTCCCCAGGAGGTCACCGCCAAGCAGGACTCTGCAGTACCTGACTGTGCCTCTCCGAAGGGGGCCCAGACGGCGCCGGCTACCACAGGCTGACGTTCCGAGTTACCTCCGCTAGCCTGGCGTTTGTGCTTCCTCCAGGTATGGGGTGAGGTGGGAGGGGACTGCGTCGGGGAGCCCACGGGCGAGGTCGTGTCAGGCTACGGGTGAGAGGTGAAGCAGAATGGTCAACTGTCTGGTCAGCATTACCGACAGATCTAGGCTGCTCCACTTCCTGCCAAGAGTTCAGGCTAGGATATTATATTGTGGTGCTTTTCTGTGCGAGTATACCTGAAGGATTTTTAATGTACAAGACAGGATATTTCATCATTCTAAAAACTCGATGTATGTGCCTCTCCCCTCTCCAAAAAGAATCCAATGTCCTTTAAGGACAGTAGCACCGAAGAAAAATGCGATTCAGACCTGTTCTTTGATAAAACTTAAGAGAGACTCTGGTGAACAAGCCTCTCCTTAACATCATGCACATGTAGTTTTTCGACAGTGCCTTTCAGTACCGTGAAAACGGCCGAACTCAGCTCAAAATAAATTTCATTCCAACAATCCAAACTACTCAATCGAAATTTGCATGTCGCTCTTCTAGAAGCGATAAGCATGTTACCAAGTACAAAACTGCCATTAAAAAAAGGCAAAAAAATTTCACAATCCCCAATGATAACTGACAGCTCCATCAAAAAGCGTCGGCCATTAGCTGATTGGCGTCTCACTCTCCTCCACCCCCCACCCTGCAAAGTGCGGAGGCGGAGCTCACCAGCGAGTCTATCGTGGGCACGCAGGGCTGTAGAGACTCGTGAGGCGGAGCCTTCTTGGGCTGCGCTCGGCCCGGAGGCCGCGGGATCACGCCGGAGTAAGGCGCCTGGTTATCGGAGTCTGAGTACAGGGCGGCGTGTCTCACCTCCTGCTCGTTCTTTCCCACGGCAAACCGTGGCAGAGGCAAGTCCTTGACTGTGGATGGGCAGATGTGGGAGGGACTGTAACATAATGCTCTAACATAATGTGGACTACAGCTCACAGACCAACCAGGGAGCTGCACTATAAGTAGACCGTGAACTAATGACGCGCTCATGTAATACGGCAGCAAGTGTGTAACAAAGAGCCCACTTAATCACTGGCAACACGTCAAACCAACCACTCTGTATACAGTTTCACAAAGACGTACACATGTTCATCTGATGTTAAACAAGCATTCCAGAAGTAAGGGATTTAAAAGATTTATGCCATGTCAACGTCCATGGGTATCTCATGGCTATAACTAGGTTCAGTCAACTACTCATTCTCAGATAAGAACCAGATAAAATTAGACACACATATACAAATATTTTATGTGTGTGTGCCCGTGTGTATATTTAAATAATTGAACTGATATATAAAAATGGATAGATAAGTATAAACATGGATAAATACCAGGAAGACCAGTAAAATTGCAATGCTTAGTAACATTACTAAGATGTTTAGTGATGCTTAAAAATTTAAGAAAAGGAGAAAAAAAAAAACAAGCTTAAGACTACAAAGTGTGCATCAAATATATCTGAGATAGAAATTCTAAAACCCTTCTTCGGAAAAACAAGAATCCCGTCAGAAGCTGTGAGGCAGTTCATTTAGTCTACAGACGTAAGCGAGCTCCTTGGCTTGAGAAAGATGATGTCAATTTAGAAAATATTCACACTAGTGAATAACTGTCATAAACAGCTTGACACATGAAAGAACTTTTGACTGCATTAAGCCTCCCCCCGCAGCGGAGGAACATAACTGGCCTACACTCTAGGATCCCGGAGATCCAGCCCTCTGCTTGGGGCTCGCAATTTCCTGTTTTACTCGCTTTCCCATTCCTGCTCGCATCTCAAGCCCTGCAGGGATGTCTTTATTGCCTGCTTATCCTCAGTCACTGCTTTTCCCCAGTTTCCCCTTCATCCTTTATCTCCTAAAACCCATCATCGCTCAGTGTTGGCCGCTCTTTGTTTTTGTATTTTTGATGCGCTAACACTCCGCACGCTCCGCGGGAACATCATAATGGACACAACATTCACTAAAGCTGTACCAAACAGATTCTAGCATACAAGGCAGCTCACGGAGATGTGATGCATTAAGTTCCAAGCAAGTCTGGTTTCCTTGGTTGTTGTCTCACGTACATTTGTGTTGTGATCTCTTACAACCGTTAATGATTTTCAAAAGCTGTTTCTGAAAAGACCACAAAATGTAATTCCTACATGTAGAGATCTATAAACTAGGCCTACTTTATGAACTGGACAGTATCCTACAAAAAAAACTAACAAACCTCCAAATTCAGGTTAAAGAAGAAACAATAGTAACTTAAGTCTGTAACTGATCTAAAAAGAAAAATGAAGACTGAAAACAGGCCTGCTTACCAGTGTTTAGGCTTTCCACCCGCAGTGGTAAGCCTGACTGGGCCACGGCTATGAGTTTTAATGCAATGTAGAACTGGCTTCGCCCAAAATGCCCAAGGCGCGTGGCTCCGCAGAGCTCTGTGATCTGCAAAAAAAAAATAAAGATAGTAGCTCTTTAATACCACTGAGCGTAAATTAATCGGCAACACACTACCGTCTATTTGCATAATGTACGGCTGCCCTTATAGACAGCTTAATAGCAGAATTCACCAAAGACCTGGTTTCAAGTTTACCAATAACCTCAGGGCCATTTTCAGAAATGAGCTGAAGCATTCATAAAGACAAACGCATTTACATCAAACTGACATGCACATACATAATATTTTAATTACATCGATCAAAAGTAAAGGAGAAAGCTTTCATATGCAGAGATTGGTTTTAATTCAATTTATGTTTAGTGATGACAGGGATTAAAAGATGGCAGTGCTATCTTTTATCTCAGTTCATTTCACGTTAGTCTGTTTACAGAAAGTATATAAAATTTGTAATTATGTTATACTCAAAATTGATAATGTATTATTTTACCTTGTGAGAGAATGATATGTAAAAACAAAAGTGATTTAAAACAAAATGTCGGGGGTGGACCGACATTCTGTCTGAGGGTAACAGAATTTACCAGAATGAGGGATTTTGCTGACCAAACATTTCATCAGGAAAGAGGAAGTTGCACTTTGACAAGAGGATGTCCTAGAACAATTATGCACATGTAGGGACATTAAAGGAAACAACTTTAGCAATACTACTACAGTTTCATATTAATTTCACACAGCTGTAGTTTGATCTACCATCACCAACGTTTCAACAACTGAACAGATGAGTTGAACTTTGTCTTCTGTTGAAAAAAATTAACATTAATACTACTGTCTTAAACAGACCAGCTCTCGGAATAGCGCTGTTGAAAAATATTAGTTTTTGATCACAGAGCCAAACATGCCAAAATTTGATGTACGGGATACAATCTATGCAAGTTGCAGTACACAAGTCAGATAAAGGGGACGTTTAACATTTCCCTTGTGACAGTTGGTCCCGAATAGCAAAATAGAGTCCAAAGAAAACGCAGGCAGCGATTGTGGCATTATGAAAAAATAGACCAGGAAAACTTATAATAAATGTCGATTCAACGCATGCATCAGCCAGACACACCCATGCCTATAAAACGGGGCGAAGAAATGCACGCAGCATTCTCAGATGACACGCACGTTTTATTGGATTTTTTTAATTACTGGCGTGTCATTCCCATCGCTTTAGTAAAACCCAGCATTTATGTGAAATTAGCACTCTTTGAATGAAGCACCGATCAATTAAATACAGCCTCAGCCACCGAAGCCGGTACACAGGTGTGTCTCCGGCGTGACCCATACGGATCTCCCTTAATCGCCAGTGAGTGGACAGCTGAAGCACATCCGGACTAAACAACCTCATTAATTTCCAACACTCTTTTAAGCTCGTCTGTCATCTAGACTAAATCGCATGAGTAGGCCGGGAAAAAAATAACAACATTTAAAATTATGATTAGTGAATTTTCACGACTAGGGCGCAGAATGGCATGTTTAAACGAGCGGCCACATCCCTTACTGAGGTTACGATGAAGTGCAGAAATGCAGGATGCTGGCTGCCGGAGCGGAACGGCAGATAAGGGGGACACGCCAAACACATAGAGTTTAGCATCTACAACATTTTGCTAGATCATGGAAACTAGTGACATTACTCATGTGGGTTAAAAAAGGGGGGGATCAGCCCAGTTAAGGCGTCCCGTCTTTAACCCCAGGCACTGCGGTTTGCTCATATGCCAGGAAATGACCATAAACCCCGCAAAGAGCCGATCCGCGCTTCCCAGGAAAGGAGCACCGGTCTCCGCCGGCCGAACACAGCTGTCCCGGCCGCAAGACGGACAGCCAAGAAGGCGTAGCCCTCCGGCTCTCCCCACCAAGCCTCAGATACGGCTGACAGGACGGCGCATTCGGCAGAAACACGGCAAGGGCAGCGGAGCCCCAGCGCCCGGCGAAGGGAGCTCCGGCGTCTCCCCCTCCCCAACCAACCCCCCACAAACACACCCACCCCCGGCTTGACAGATGCGTGAAGCGGAGGGTTTACCTGCAGCACCACCTCGTTCGGCAGCTGGGCCGCTCGGAGGAGGTCGCGAACCCTCCCGCTGGAGGCCACTTTCTTCGTGTTGTCCGTGTCGCAGTAGACGAACAGATCCGAGTAATATTTCTGCTCCACGTCGCTCAGGGTTAAAGTTTCCATTGTGGCGTGAAAACGCCGCGGGCGGGCAGGCTGGCTAGCTGGCTAACCGGGCTGCGTTAGCGACCACAAAGGGCGAGAGGCGCGACGCGCCTCGGCTTAACGCTCGCTACGCTCACGCCTCGAACCCCGCTACAAGTGGCCGCCGTATTTTAAAACTTCCCGATTAAAATAAACAGGCGAGTTATACGGCTATGCAACTTTTACCCAGCTAACCGTAGCCTGCAAGTCTATATATGATTATATTAGCTAGCCAGGTAGCTAGCGGAGCAACACAAAGTCGGCACCCAACTCCTGGACCCCGACGCTGGCGCCGCACGCCCGGCGGGAGCGATTCGAGTGCCGTGCGGCTGGCCTCGGTATCTTTCCGGCCTCCGGCTTTTCTTTTTCTCGGCTGTTTCTCTGTAATTCCGCAAACGGCGTTAGCAGTAAAGTTTGGGGCTCTTTAGGTCGCTTCCCCGAACAGCCTGCGCCGCCATTCCTGTAGGCCGTGACGTCACCGCCGCACGCGGAGCGAGTCAGCAGCGCGAGCCTCCGGTGGGGCGGGGGGATTGTCCCTACCGGTCGCGCGCTGAGAGCTGCTACGGCTCTGCCGCTTATGTGGAGCAGCGTGTTTCATGTCAGGTTTGTGTGGCAGAGGACAGGGCGTTAGAGCAGCTGCAGAAATGCATTTTTCCAGCTACAATTCCATGTCAGTGTACTGCATGGAGGTCACACCCATGGACGATTATAGACCATTTTTAAGATTGCTTCGGCCACCCTATTTTTTGTCTCAGGTGCCTTGAATAATTATTTTTCCCACAATTTCTCCAGATTGAAAGTGGAAACCCTAGGAGGGCTGAGCCCCCTAAGACTCAATTTCTAGAATCGCCCCTGGTCACACTTCATCCATCTGGAAATCATAATATCAAGGCTTTCATTTCAAATGAATTTTGTGAACCTTGAAAATAATTCTCCAGTTCAGATTCCTTGTAACTGCTTTTTAGTTGTAGGCCTAATGCACTTTATGTTAAAGACACTAATTGTATTTGACTTCCGATAGTGGAGTGGCTTTGATGATACTGAACAGGTTGAGGTGGGATATTTCTGAGCCTTCACATCGACACTAAATCACATTATAACCCATGGTGGCTTTATTTTCTGGGATCTGGTTTTGCCTAGTCTTTCGAACCTGTTGTTCCTAACCAAAATACTATGCCCTGGGGCTGATAGAACTGTTGCGACTATATTTATGTATTTTATTTATGTTAATTTCTACCCTTGAATGTGAATTGTCCATATGCTCCTACAGTGTGACGTTCTAATTACAAAACGTAATATGAATTTCTGTATTCTGTGTGTAGTCCATTTGATGAAATCTAAACTTTACCTGCCTGCTGGCTTTTAGGTAGTTAGCTTTCTGTATTGTTTTATTGTTTAACAAATGTACACAATCCACTTGTAACTCCACTTATGAGTCTTATTACAATGTGACTACTATTGTGCTATAGCATTGTTAACCTGTGTCTGATTACATTTTGTTTACCACTTATTGTTAATAGGAAAGACCATTTCTTTCTGCTGTGTTTCATCCCTTTGTTGCCTTCAGCCTAATCTAGAGGAGACATACTATTAAAGTATAATAATTTATTTATGCTAGCCACCAGCTCTGGCATGGTCTGGTGTCATTTTAGGCTCTAAAATTGGATTTGATGAATTAATAGATGGGGGAAAAAAACACAGGTGACCTTAGACTGGATTCAAATCCACCACAGGACACACGCAGACACTCTCTCTCTACATACACTACTAGTCAAAAGTTTTTGCGCACATTATGATTTTCTACATTTGCATGTTACTCACCATTTCCTAAAAATATAGTCAATATTCTTTGCTAACAAATAAATTCACAGTATGTTCACCATTTGAGTACCCTTTTTAGCAAGAAAATGTCATATCTTTGATTCATCAAAGTAACCTAATCTAGCAGATATAACAGTAGAGAAAAATTGAGGCATTCTTTCTACAAGGGACATTAATTAGTGCTCTGTTTCATGGGATGAAACAGTTAATTAGTGCATTTAAAGTTAAAGGAAATTAATTTCACTATGCAGAACCAGTTAATATGATGTCAGACATGCACTGTTACATACTCTTTCCATATTGTAAAGGAAACTTGTTTTATTTGACTTTTATTTTCATTTATCGTTGTTCAGTCAACTTTCCAATGCTTAACATTTTATTTATAACTGGTTATATCAAATTGAGCACCTTCAATGAAATACTGCTAATCAATTTGTACTTTTTCTTGTCTCTGGGGTAAATGTACTTTTAAGATATAGAAGTGGACTATGAGGAACATTTTTGCACCATTGACCATTGTACCATTAATGCTGTCTGTACCTTAAAGATGTTCCTCAGAGTCCATTTCTGTACCTTAAATTAGACTAAATTACCTACAGCTAGGGGTACAATTGGCAGACACTTGTGGGTACAGCCCCAGTGACAAGCAAAGGTACAGATTTGTACCCTTTTTTTCTGAGAGTGCGGTTTGTCATATTTCTGTATATGATTTCGCAACTGCAACAAAAAACAGTTCCTTACCAGCATGTAACGCTGTCTGTATTTTCCTTATAGAAATACCACACGACTCCAGTTTCTCAACACACTATTACATATGCATTGCTTTATACTATATATGGTGCCATTATGAATGTAATCAATAAGGCATTGATTATATATTGTCCTAAGCAAAATTGTTGAACGTTGCTTTAAACTAAAATCTCAATGACAGCATTTTTGCAATGCACTGCTTTGTAAAAACAGACATTAGTGTCGGCATATAGTAGTGTATCACCTTCACGTTACTGTGGGTGCGTCCCTTTCTGGCAAGACGTTGTGACGTCACAATCACCGTCTGCCTTTGTATGGTTCTGTTAACTGCTTTCTCCTGACAGTGAGTTTACCCACTTCCTGTAGTTCCTTTTTATGAGTGCAGAGACTTCAGTAGAAAGATTACTACATCCAATTGCCGAGGTGAGTTTGGCACATTTCGATGTACAACAAATAAATGGGACGGCACACTTGGGTTGTGCTGGGCATGTTTTATATTGAACTGCAGCGAGTCTGACAGAATGCGGATTCTTCACTTTGCAGCGGTTTTCACCGTATGATCACCGTATGCGGTTTTCAGTGCAGGGTGTATCAGTGTCAATGTATATTTCTTTAATTACTATATTTCACGCGGATTGTAATGGTTAATAGTAATGATCGGGTTATGAGCGATTAGTATTTTCGTGTACTCTATCATGTGCTTTGGAGTTTGGTAAAAGCCGGGCACTTCCGCATTCTGTTTCTTTGAACCATATAATTTTACATTTATTGTTTCTCGATCGGAATAATAAGGTTGGCCGGCGTGGTTACCTGATGTGATGTGTCTTTTGGAAGCCGCAGCATGAAACATTTTCCGTATGTTTGACAAATTTTAAAGAATCGGGGCAATCAGATGAAAGCAGTAAAAGACTCGGGTCGCTCCACCCTCCTGATCCGTTTCTGCCGGCAGGTTAGGACAGAATTGAAACGAGAGAAAACCGCCTGCAGGGACTCAAATCTGGGATGTGAACCAATTGTTGATCCGTCTTTATTTGGCTTTTCGTCATTATATGCATTATTATTATTGTTATTATTTCGCCATTGCGCATAAGAGCCCTGCTAGCTCTACATACATTCGAATGAATAGCCAAAGGAAACATACAGCCAATAATAAAGCAGACTCCTTATCCTTTATAAGAGGCAAAATTGAGCAAAATTTCCTTGAGATTAGAGTAATTGCATCTGTGCTTCCAATGTGTATCAACACCTTAAGAACAGAGAGAAAGTGGTTTCCGTGGTTGCTTTATTCCTGAAATGATTTCGTGCACCTAGATGCCAAAGCAGCCACGTGTGATGTCCACAATCGTATTTGTATTTCTTGCTGTGGCCATGTGTAATGAAATGGGAAAGTATAATCTACATTGTCATATCATTTATGCCATAGCGTAAAGTCAGTAATATGTGCTGTGTAACTTGCAGAAACAATGAACGTGGATCATGAGGTAACGCTGTTAATTGAGGAGATCCGCCGTCTTGGCAGCAAAAGTGAGTATTACGTGAAAGTCAGTCACTTTTTAAATAATCTAAATGGACAAGAAATAACTATCATCACACTGAACTTCTTCGTGGACGAGAAATAAGTCTATCAAATTAAAACGAGGTCAGCGCAATAATTTCATATTGTTTTCTGTAACTGTTAACTGTTGCTTAGGGAACCTGTGGTTATTGACGACCAAGTAATTGGTTATATTAAAACTATATCTGTAATGAAAATAAAACAAACTGCAACATGGCTAAGATTCCCAGTTTGAGATATGCAAGTAAAAAGTCTTTCAACTCGTATAGACATCTCTGAGGTCCTGAAGTTCAAAATATGAACTTTTTTTGTAACCCATACCTGTATAATCTGTTATTACTTATATAATGACATCAGGATGATTTCACATTTTTGTATAATTGTTTGCACACTGTATATTTGTAGGTGTTACAGTTAGTCTTACACCACCACACCAAATTCTTGTGGTTTTGTGAATATCAGTTCAGGCACTATTAACTCCTGAATAAGATTAATCAAGATTTACATAGAGCTTCATTGATCCCTGTGGGGGGGAGGTTCTTTGTCCAAAAGTGGAAATACAACAAGGATAAGAAATATATATGCAACAAAATGTAAGTAAAAATAGACAATACATATGTAAAGGAAAAGTAGTAATAAAATAAATATGAAAGTAATATATTTAAAGAATATATAAAAGGATGATGTAAAAATGTATGACTCTGTTTAATACAGTGCAAAATGGTGTATGTATATTCAGTGTCTATTCAGCACAGTAGTGAGATGAATGCCTGGATCTCCTGAATCGATTGCAGATGCAGATGGAAAGACCAGTGTGAAGTTTGGGGTTCTCTTTAATGATGACAAATGTGCCAACCTCTTTGAAGCTTTGGTGGGAACCCTGAAGGCTGCCAAACGGAAGAAGGTCATCACCTTTGATGGAGAGCTCCTCTTGCAGGGCGTCCACGATAATGTTGATGTCATACTGCTGCAGGACTGAAGCAGGACCTGCAATTTTACATGTATACAATAAGATTTCTGCTGGTGCAATACCATGGAGCATTAGGAAAAAAAGAGTAATCAATCAGGGTGACTGCAAATGGATGCATCCCAAATGACAATTTGTATGTTGCATGAATGTTTTTTTTTTTAAATTAAATTAAGGATTACTATTTTCTAAAGGTTGCACATATGTCATAGCTACTGTTTGTTACTCAGACAATTCGTCATTCAGTGATCACCTTCTCATTTTTAAATGCCATAGACAATTATTTACATGGGTACACGACTACCTCCTTTTTTTACCAATGCATAAATAAAATTAGCTGGTATTTTGTTCAGGATCCTTTGAAAACATTGGCTGTTTAAATCGAAATGTCAGTCAAATCTAAATTTTGTATTTTATATAGAGCACAACTTTGACAACGCGCAACAATAATAATGTACATGGGATTGTATGCATTTCATGTGCAATGCTATGGTCTTTTATTAGTACAACTCTTAACAGGGTGTTTGTGTGCTAAAATGGATGTTTGATTTTGTAGTGCTTTTTCAGGAGAGGATCAAAATGACTGAACCTTAGTTTGGGATAGATAAATGTTTGACAGTAGACAGATTAACACACCTCATAGAAGGAATATTTTCCCCCACTTATTCTCAGAATATCTTTCTAAAGGATTTTAATAACTATTTTAATAAAAGTTACCGCTAATTCTATCACCATAATTGCATATTTTAACTCCACTTTGAGCCATATGTACTCAGTTTACAAGTTTCATGGGTGCCCTTTAAAGTGGTGTGACTTTGAGATGACTTAAAAGTCTTGGCAGAGATCTTGTGTGTTTAACCAAGAAGAATATATATTTAATAAATATAAGATTGGTGCAGAATACATGTATAAGGAAGATTTATCTAACATAGAGTTCTTGTACAAAAACACACTCAGGAGACTATATGTGTCGTTCATATGACTGGAGTTATGATCTTCGTAAATCTAAGATAATGTAACAGAAAACTATGGAATTTAATTGCTCTGGAGTAAAAATATATCCTTTGGCATTTGCTGTCTTGGTGTTGAACCCTTGTTTTTTTTATACATGTAATCATGATCAATGTGCACTTTTTGACATGCATCAGGAAGTTTGTACTTGTAACTATGGTTAAATAGTGAACAAGAATCAAAGTGCTATACAACATACAGAGAATAAAGTCTAAACTGAATATTGAATGCCAACTGTGTGTTCTGATGAATTTTCTTTCAGAGAAATGTCTCCATTTAACACATTTATTTAAACACTTTAAGCACTGATTCGATTGAGTTGAATTATTATTAAATAATAACGATAATAATTATAATAGTAACATCATATTATTGTTGTAGCTGTTATATTTTAATATGTTTTAACACGGCCATGCAATTTGTTTAGGAGTTGAATACATTCCATCACCGCGCACTGGTGCAAAATATCTGTGTATTATATATGCATCACACGTTTCACAATGAAAAGCGTGTCTGAAAAATCAGGCGCTGTAGTGTATTTACCGCAATGACTGGCGCAGAACTGCAACTACTGTGAAAAATTGCATCACAAACAGGAAACCCCAGAAACCCGTTTTAAGAGAACACTGGCTAACTCAGCTGAAGGAGCTTCTAAGAGACACCTTACTGCAACTCCCTTAAAGGCTTGGATTTGTCGCGTCAGGAGTCCCTTGCCAGGTCTATTTATATCCCGGGGGGCGGAGCCAGCCGACGTCACCGAGGCTGGGCGAAAGCAGCGCCTGACCGTTCGAGCTCGGAACAGGAATCAAAACAAGGCACAGACACGCCTTCTTCGTGGTATACCTTCGCTGTCAGGACTGCAGAAATCTGGAGGGCGATAAAGCCGTGAAAGGCACTGTCACCTGTAAAGAAGAAGCGGGGGGCGCGAACGCCATTGCTCTTACATGCCATTTCAATTTAAAGCAGCCGCCGTGGAAATGAAAGGCAAGATCTGACAGCCGAGTGCTTATTAATAAACAGGAACACCGCGATGCCTAACCAGAAAAACAAGGGGAAGAGAAATAAGCGCACTAATAGTAGTGGAGATGAACAGGAAAATGGAGCCAATGCTGCCGCAACGGGAGCGCAAGCGGTAACGACTGCGTTGTTGGGGGCTACAGCTGCACCACCAAATGAAAATACAAGCGGTAAGGGCCACATTGATATGGATAAAACATACATGGCTGCACACGTTCACCGATCGTTTCCTTCGCGGGCAGATTAAGCTCGATACACGCATATTAGCTACATTTCCGTTGTTTTGATAATGATGGAGAACCAATCTAACAATGCAAACACGAGAATGGCATCGTTTTTGTCCCGGTCTTTGTGCACTTGTAATAACTTGTTCAAGATAAAAGGGCCTCGTGACTTGAATGCATTTTAATAACATTTGTTAGCTGTATATTGCACAGCGATTGACAGATCGCACAGCTGGGCTTCGGCCGAGGTAATTCAATAAAGTACATTAGGCCGAAGCCACAAGTTCGGCTTGATATAGTCATTTAATCTCACGTGACTCGGTATAAGCCAATCAACGCGCTTAATATCAACGTTAAGCCCAAAGGTAAATATAACATGGTGCTCGGCAGAACGGTGGGGGCGGCTTGGTAGACGATGGAGTGGGGGTTTCTGCTGGGGATGTAGGTGGCAGTTGTTAATTAAGCTATAAGAACCACATCATTTAAAAGTATATGTTAACTGCAGAGATATACTTTAATGATCCCAGGGGGAAATTCTGGCACGATAATTAAAATGTATATCAAATCATGTTCCAGTAAGAGTTCTCTCACTAAGAGAGAAACAATAAGTATTTATTTTTGATTTTTGCAAACACTCCATCAGGCTTTATCTAGATACTGAGTAATGCATTTGTTTCTTTTCAAGAACATAAAAATGAGACGGAGAAAAATGAAATGATTGGTTTACTTGCAATCTGCACATTAGGTTTCGTATATAAGATCTTCCTCCCCTTCCAGACATATGCTCACACATGTATACAGGTGAGGCTTGGGGTTGGAATGCAGGGTCAGGCTATTTAATAGGCACCCCTGGAGTGTTTCAGGGGGGTTAGGATGGTAAAGGTTATGATCAAGGACCCAATGGAGATGTGACTATTCTGCTTAGAATGGGATCTGAACTGGTGACCTTCTGACCATAAGCACGGAGGCTGACACCCCTGAGCCACACCCCCAGCTAAATAAAATGTTAAAATTAAATAGGATAGTAGTAAAATATTTGGGATGTTGTAACTTGTAGCATGTGTCATCAATTTATCATTTAAAAATTTTAATAACTACTTATGCTGTTAAGGTAGCAGTGAGGTTCACAAGATTTTTGTCATAGCTAAATAATATGACTAAAATAATAATCTGGCACACCACTATTTTTTAAATGCATGTTTTATATCCATTAATCACATCCAGTTCTGCAGTATGTTGAATGCAATACTCAGTTCAGTGCAGAGCTAGCTTGCATTAACTCGCACATTGCTAATTGTATAATATGTGTTGCTGGCAAGTCTTTGGCAGAATTTGCGGATAAAATTAAAGCATGCAAAATCCCATGTAATTTTACTGAAGGTAATATCGGGGATTTTAAGGAATAGCAGTAATGGAAAAGGCAATAAAAGTTAACTTAAGATGAAGGAAATGTGTTGTCAGAAGGAATCTTTGCCAAAAAGATGCTATCGCACTAAAACGATATCAAGGCAGCATTGAAAAGATTATGGACTAAAGTAAATAACTCCAGTAAACAACTGCTATTGTCAGTCATAAAAAAGTTATTTGGTGACTTTAACATAAATGTTTTTCAATTCACAACATTTAAGTGATTGTTTCAAATGTGTAGTGTATTGTATACGAACATGTTCAACTGTGACTTTAAGCTTAATGATGTGATGCTTAATAACTGCATTCATGGATGTGATCAGGGGCGTTTCTAGCTATTTTAAAAAATCAGGGGCTAAATCAAGTTTTTTGACTTTGAAGGAAGGCTTGTATTGGGGGTAAAATGCTTGGGGCTTAAAATGCCCTGAGAGATCGGACCTAACGACACCCATGGATGTGATTATTGTATTTGTCATGTTAGTATTATGGTGATTATTAAATTTTTTTTTGCCGAACACAATACATTTAAATTTTACCTACAATACAAGTTCATTTGCCTTTGTCTAATTACACTTCCTTCATCATTGTATATTGTAATTCTTAAATTTTATTAAAGCACTATGGCAGGTTTGACCAGCTTTCACGAGGCTTATCTTGCAATAAAAATGTGTTTCCTCTAGTAGGAATATACAGCAGGTGCCAGCTGCCGCAATGGACCTCAGACTTTTCTGTAGTGACATTGACATGTCTGTCCATTAAAATGTCCTTGCTCATTTCGGAAGGCAACACACAAAAAGGTGGTATTTTATTGTGGAAAAAGTTGAGTTATATATGGGTCATTTATAAATGTTTCAATGGATGTGTCATTCATGTCATTTTCCTTGATTGCGGTCATGTGAAGCATTTGTGCTACTAAACATGAATCTGTCTCTGGGCTTTTAAGTGAAATTCTATAATTTCTGTTTTTGTCCCCCCCCTCAGAAATCCCATGTGCGACACCTCTGGTGTGCAGTCTGGGGAGGCCCATTGACCTAGAAAAGGACGACTACCAGCGAGTGGTGTGCAACAGCGAGGCCTGTCCGTATGGTAACTGGATGCACCTGCAGTGCTTTTACGAGTGGGAGAGCAGCATCCTGGCACAGTTCAACTGCATCGGCCGCGCGCGCAGCTGGAACGAGAAGCAGTGCCGGCAGAACATGTGGACAAAGAAGGGCTATGACCTGGCTTTCCGCTTCTGCTCCTGCCGTTGTGGCCAGGGCCACCTGAAGAAGGACACGGACTGGTACCAGGTCAAGCGCATGCAGGACGAACGCAAGAAGAAGGTGGGGCCCGAGAAGGGCCTGGGGAAGCCCTGCAGTGCGACCGGCAGCGGCGGTGCGACTGGTGGCGGTGGAGCCTGCGGGGGTGCCCCGGAATCCGGCGAGGACCCCAAGAAGGGCAAGCTTACAGGGAATAAGGCGGCTAACCGGACATCCGGCCCAGAGCTGCCTCGTCGGCAGAACTCTCAGGAGCGGGCCGCTGTTGGCCTGTTCTGTGGCACCAGCCTAGGCCCCCGTTCCCCATGCGATTCGCCCGGTCAGTCCCCACCCTCCGGTTTCTCCTTCTTCTCACCGTCACCCTCTGGTGGCCCCCGCAGCTCACGTCACCTGGGGGAGTACCTGAAAAAGGCCGTCCACATAGATGGCCAGCGGCGACACCTGCTAGCTGGGCCAGGGTCGGCGGTGGGACGCCACATCCACCCGGAGCACGGCATGCGGCTGGCTCCCGCAGATCACCCCGTGCAGTTCCTGCGGAGGCTGGACCTCTCTGAGCTGCTGGCGCACATCCCCAGGCACAAGCTCAACACGTACCACGTACGCATGGAGGATGATGCCCATGCCGGCCAGGGCGAAGACCTACGCAAGTTCATCCTGACGGCGCTCAGCGCCAGCCACCGCAACGTGGTAAACTGTGCCCTGTGCCTCCGTGCCCTGCCCGTCTTCGAGCAGTTCCCCCTGGTCGATGGGACCCTGTTTCTCAGCCCGTCCCGTCATGAGGAGATCGAGTACGACGTTCCCTGCCACTTACAGGGTAATGTTTCAGCCTTTACTACCCCCAGGTTTATTCAGCATGGTTTACAATGCAAGCAGGTTACTAGTTCACATCTTCTGTAGGGACATCTTACTTTTAAGGTGTGCAAGTTGATATACTTCAATTATGTCTTCCAGTTAGGATTTGGGGAATATTGCCTAGATAGCTGGCAGCACACTACAGGTCTATAGGTTGCACTCCTGCCTCGTACCTTCAGTCCTGCACCCTGTGGAGGCTGCATATTGTCCCTGTGGATCTTCTGGGTTTTGTGGTGCTAAATCAGGGCCAGTGGTTTTTGTTAATTTGGAAAAAAGAATTGAAACTTCAAGTTTTGACGTTTAACTTAAAAAAAAATCACAACAATGAATTCAAACTGAAAATAAGTGTTAGAAATTTTTTTTGGTTTAAATATAATTTTCGTTCAGTTCTGGGTTATTAGATAGATAGATAGATAGATAGATAGATAGATAGATAGAGATACTTTATTTATCCCGAAGGAAATTTAGGTGTCCA
>JAODKC010000043.1:5888317-5901540 GCA_026777985.1 Mormyrops attenuatus
CAGAGACAGGAGTCTATTACTGAACATGCTCTTCTGCTTGGAGAAAGTGGCGTGCAGAGGGTGGTGGTCATTGTCCATATTAAAAATGTATTTGAGGTCTTTTTTTTCAGTTTCAAATTTTTTGCGTTCAGATTCAGATCATATTTTTTACAGTTTAAAAACGTTTTTTTTTTTCCCAGTTTCAGACTTGTGGCACTGATTTGGCATTGGGGCGTGGTATGAGCTGAGAGGGGTGTGGAATAATGAGTGCAGCATAACAAAGCAGTCTTAGGACCTCCATCGCTGCCTTTGGCATCAGCTTGCGCTAGACACCAAATACCAAAGACACAGCCATTTCTTATATGTTTTGTACGTTAAGATGTACAATACACGGTAGTGACATCTATAAGTCCAAACACTGTTCACAAGGGCTTTCGGGATCGGCACATTTATTAACAGGATCTTTAGCTTTCAACTAGTAGACTTTTGGCACAATGAGAGTCGGGTGCACCGACCCTTTTTTACAGAGAGCTACTTTTACAATAGAAACTACTCTGGCAAGCTACAGAATCGTAATGGTATAATTTGCTGATGGAGGGTGTCCCTTTTGCCGACTATAATCGACAGGATGGCCACCAATGACTATAAAGTAGTACACATTAATCATCTCGTGATCTACCTGAAAAAACGCAGATTTTGCTTATGCTAGACTCGCTTCAACACCGAAACTCTTTGAATTGCCAAATTTAGGGTAGGAATATGTTGGATCCATTCAGTTGCATGGTTCCAACTATGTAGCTTAAGTTGCTAATGGAGTTAGCAAGTATGCCTTTTGGAAAACGTACCCCCGATTGTGCCGAAAGTCTGTTCGACAGATGATAGTTAAAAGAACTGTAAATGTGCCAATTGCAAGATCTCTTGCGAACAACATGTTGTGATTCTACATGTTAATGAATGGAAGATACGATATATGGCTGTGTGATATGACGATATATATCGGATGACGAAATAAAAACGTCTGACGTTTCATATTATGCTCTCGTTTATCTTGTGGTGTCGCAAAATACATTGTTTATGCAAAATTTTTTCATCATTTGGATGATGGTTTGCAATGTTGCACACCACCTAGTGCTGTCAAATGATTAAAATTTCTAATCAGATTAATCACAGGGTTGCTGTGGATTAATTTCGATTAATCACGATTAAATATCATTCATTTTTAATCTATTTAAGGTACCTCAGTTTAAATGGTGTTTATCTTCGTTCACTTACAATTAGCCCGAACTACCGTAAATCCGACAAATAATCCGACTAATCATGAAATCGGCTTCAAAACTTGGAATCCGACTCGGAATAATTAATTTTGACAGCCCTAACACCACCACATAGGATATAAATGTCTATAAAATATGTATATTTAAATTGGTGTAAAATCCATCCATCCATCCATCCATCCTGTACCGCTTTTCCGGATTGGGTCGCGAGGGCAGCAGTCTAAGCAGGGAAACCCCAACTCCCCTCTCCCCGGCCACTTCGTCCAGCTATTCTGGGGGAATCCCGAGGTGTTCCCAGGCCAGCCGAGAGACATAGTCCCTCCAGCATGTCTTGGGTCTTCCCCGGAGCCTCCTCCCAGTGGGACATGCCCGGAACACCTCACCCGGGAGGCGTCCAGGAGGCATCCTGAGCAGATGCCCGAACCACCTCATCTGGCTCCTCTCGATGCAGAGGAGCAGCGGCTCTACTCTGAATCCCTCCTGAATGACTGGGCTCCTCACCCGATCTCTAAGGGAGAGCCCAGCCACCCTGCAGAGGAAACCCATTTCGGCCGCTTGTATTCATGACCTCGTTCTTTCGGTCACTACCCACAGCTCATGACCATAGGTGAGGGTAGGACCGTAGATCGACTGGTAAATCAAGAGCTTTGCTGTTTGGCTCAGCTCCTTCTTCACCATGACAGACCGATGCAGCGCCCGCATCACTGCTGACGCTGCACTGATCCGCCTGTTGACCTCCCGCCCTTCTGTTAAATCATATCCATAAAAAATATCCATATTTTCGCACATTTGTGGATCACTTCCTGTCATTTTGTGGATTGTTACATTCGTGATTTCCCTCCTTTTTTGCGGACTTTTGTCCTGTTTGTACCGCTATAGAGCCCCTAAGAGGTCAGGTTGGGAAAATATTTTTTCAAAGAGTTTTGTGTTCCCAAGCAATACTTTCATGTTCCCTTGCAATAGTTTTGCAGTCCCGCTACACTTTTTTCACACCATTTGCCGTTTGCTGCAACGTGACCGCAGGGATAAACCTAAATAATACAGACATTTACTGTAAAGTGAGCTACTGTAAACTATGGGGGAAAATGTACACAATGTAACTTTAATATTATGTATTTTTATACGTATGTATTAATAATTGCACTGTGTCCATTCAATGCCACTTACTTTAAGCAAGACAGTTGGGCTATTGAATGTGAAGTGCACTTAGACAAACATTGAAATACATTACAGACATTGAAAGATATTACAGTCGCAAAACAGCATATAAAGCG
The DNA here is from genome assembly GCA_026777985.1 of Mormyrops attenuatus. Lineage (NCBI taxonomy): Eukaryota > Metazoa > Chordata > Actinopteri > Osteoglossiformes > Mormyridae > Mormyrops > Mormyrops attenuatus. Next base: position 5,890,845 of record JAODKC010000043.1, read on the forward strand.
AACATTATCGTGGTGTTGGAGTTAAGGTTTAAACTCCAACCCAGAAATATATTACCATCCACAAATATCTATTTTTATTTGTGTCGTGTAAAATCATATCCACAAAAATATGAAGTAATTTGTATACGTGAAAAGAGTTTTGCATATTTGTGGATCACTTCCTGTTTATTTGTAGATCACTTCCTGTTTATTTGTGGATCACTTCCTGTTTATTTGTGGATCACGTTACATTTGTGACTTCCTCCCTATTTATTTGCGGATTTTTGTCCAATTCATCGGCCTATTGCAGCTGATTTAAAAAAAAAAACCCCACAAATGTGAGGTGCAGTGATATGATATGCATATATTGTATTGGGATATGAAATGACTTGCATCGGGAAATGAGACTTTGGTCGATATCGCGCAGCCCTAGTCTTTGGTATTTGGTATTTGGAATCAAGCGCAAGCTGATACCGAAGGCAGCAATGGAGGTCCTCAGCCTACTTTTTTATGCTGCACTCATTATTCCACGTCCCTCTCAGCTGATACCACACCCCCTCTTAGCTCATACCACGCCTGCTCTCAGCTGATACCACGCCCCTCTCAGCTGATACCACGCCCCTCTCAGCTCATACCACGCCCCTCTTAGCTGATACCACGCCCCGACTTCCCTCTCCCCGGCCACTTCAGTGCCACAAATCTGAAACTGAAAAATACAACCTGAAAGTGAAAAGAAAAAAAAAAAAAAGATCTGAATGTGCAGAAAAATCTGGAACCGAAAAAATAAGTTTTGAAAATGTGAAACCTGTAGCGTTCCTGTGTCCTTGGACAGCCCAAGCACAAACATTTAGGCTAATTGGTATCTCCAAATTTCCTGTCATGTGTGAGTCACCCTGTGTGGGGTGCACCCTTGCCTTGTATGCTCTGTGGTGCTTGGGATAAGCATCAGACCTACGCCAACCATTCTTGTCCAGGATAAGTTGTTAAAATTTAATATACAGTTTGTTTATTATAATAGTGATGATGATACATTTGGCCACTGTCAAGCACAAATATGTACACATAGGAATACTTTATTTGTCATATATCCAGTGTTGCTCTGCTATGAGGCACACACATATACATAGGTGCAGGGGTGGAATTACTGCCCAAGGTGGAATTTGTGGGGGGTGGGGGGAAAAAAAACCCAGGCCCCGCACTCAAGGGGGCCTCCTGTTGCTCTCGACTTTAACAATACACATAGATCAAATGTCCACTCCAAACCATTCATTTGACAATTTTGGCTAAATATTATATATCAGCCATGTGTACAGTGCCCCAGAGCAGTGTTTTTTTTTGGGGGGGGGAGTAGGCACCTTTCTCAAGGCCTTAAGTTATCTTATTACTCTGCTGGGCATGGGACTCTAACCCTTCCGGAAACTCACAGAGCCACACCCCTCCCTCAATAATAACCACAGTTGTTATAAACAATACCTCATCTCTACCTCCGTGAAGGGCTTTGTCCTCTTAGAGAGTGCAATAAATTGTCGAAATAAAGCAGCCAGCATATTTGGTATTCCTAATGCATGCAAAACTGCATTCTCAGTGTCAAGCTTGGAAGCTACAGGTTCAAATGTTTTAAACATTCAATGCAAAGACTGTGCAGGAGAATATGTAACAAAGGCATTGGATATAGGCAGGGATGCCCTTTGGCTTACAGGGGTCAGTCAGGTGACCATCACTGATTTGTTCCACTTGTTTCTCCTTCCCAGTGACCCTGAATATTACTTTACTTTTGTTTTGTTTTGGCAGTAACCTGGGCCAGATTCAAACACCCATCCTGCAAGCTGTCGATTGTCAAAAACTAATGACAAGACATCTAACTTCTATATTATACAACTTAAAAAAATCTTGGGACAGGCTGTAAAATAGCCTGGAATGTATAGTTGATTAGTTCTACCAGGTTGGTGCTCATTCTACACATTTTGTTTTCGTTCGTTTGGTGTAGTGGCTTTGATCTAGAGACTGTGATTTAAGAACTTTTAATCATGCCTGGGAAGAGCTGCAGGGTCTGTTCAAGGTCAGCTCTTTGCCTGGTTACAAAGCATTGTTTTTGGTGTCACAAATGAGCCATTAACTGGAAAGGGGGTTGGTCAGTGAAGCCTTCATGTCTGTGCCAGCCTGGTGCCATTATTCATTTAATCTGAATCATGACTTCATTTAATCCGAATCATGCCTTTCTTCAATCCGAATCAAGCGACTGCCTCCCGCCGGCTCGCTCCTGCCTCTATGCCATGTAAGTGCATGGCTGTGGACTGATGTGCTGGTCTGCTTTTTGAAGGGAGGCTCATGCACCTGTACGCTATCTGTGTTGACTGCCTGGAGGGGGTCCACAAGATTGTCTGCATCAAGTGCAAGTCCCAGTGGGACGGTAGCTGGCACCAGCTGGGAACCATGTACACTTACGACATCCTAGCCGCCTCGCCATGCTGCCAGGTAAGTTAGCCACAACATACCTTGGATAACAGTGGAAAAGTGCTAGCATCTTACTACAAGCTAGCCTATGTTACACCCTCCCCACGTTGAGCACCCGAGTTCCATTCCAAAGGTCAGGTCGTTAAGCGAAATGGTCACTAAGTATAACTTACGGTAGCCTAGCCTAGGCCATGACTGTGCTTTGAGCGGCAAAGCTCACTGGTAGCTGCCACTCAGTTTTCGTACAGTTACGAATAAGTTACTCTTATTTGGGCATACAAAATTTGGTTGGAATTTTGTTTGTTATTCGGAAATCTTTTTTTTTTTACTGTTGTATTTGCAAATGGTTGCTAACCACGGTAGTTGCTAAATGGGGAGAGGGTGTACTATAAAACTGAATGGTAAAATACGTGGGGACGGGATTTCCCACCTTTTTTGCTTGCAGTGGCTGATTCTAGAAGTCTGTCAGTTTGTTCTTGTTCGGATTCAGCAACTGGCAGCACAGGGGTGGGAATATTAAAGGGTTGCAGGTTGGCAATTCTGTAACCATTTTTGATCCTTTTCACTGTGAAGATGACTAATTGCTGGAAAACAATAACAAAATTCAAGCATGTTAGGTCACTGTAGATGTAATTACTTGTAAAGGAGTTTTAGAATAAAAGCCATGTGTCATAATGAAGTGTTCCATTATAGTCATAATTAGGATCAGTTATATAAACGACACCCTCAGGTATAATTGGCCATACTGTGTGTTTTCATACATTTTTCCCTTAGTCATTAAAGTTCGGGTTAACGTATCTATTAAATGTTTTAGGTTTAGCGATCCACGGCTATCAGCTGTGCTCAGGTGTCATTGAACTCTTCGCTGTTGCGGTTCTGATGGTCTTTCCCTGCCAGGCTCGACTGAACTGCAAGCACTGTGGCAAGCCAGTCATAGATGTGCGAGTGGGGATGCAGTACTTCTCGGAGTATAGCAACGTTCAGCAGTGCCCCCATTGTGGGAACCTGGATTACCACTTCGTCAAACCCTTCTCCTCCTACAAGGTCTTGGAGGCTTATTGACGAACGTTTGTTTGTTATATTTCTCTAGGTAACCTTGCTTCTATTCATAAAAACGATTCTTTTGTTTAAAAAAACACCTTTTTTCATATGAGAAAATTACGATATACCAAGAAAGTATCTTTTATAATGAAAGGAAAAAAAGTAAAAAAAAAATTAAATAAATAAATGCACTCCGTTGTTTATCTACGAGGGAGTTTTTGAAACAGGTGTGGGGGAAAAAAACATTAAATCAACAAAAACTGTGACGAGTGAATGTACCGGTACACCAAATTATTATTTTTTTTGGATAAAATAAAGAAAAAGAAAGACAAAACTGTCCACTGGATTTCATTGCACATAAAATTTAAACCTTTTTACTGACCTGTAATATGATATTCCTATTAATCTCATTTACTACTTTTATTTTATAGGATTGTTGGTTAAAACATGCAGTTTATTGGAGCCAAATAATATTCATTGCATTTTATAGTATTTTATAGTCTATAGTGTTTTATAGTATAGTCCACCAAGGCAGTTGTGCAGGTTGATAGTTATAAACGGGGGATTTTACAGGATTCATCAGTTATGCATTATGAATTTTTTATGACGCCTCCATATTTACAGAGTTTGACCTTTGATGCTGGAGAATCTCAGTGACCTAAAACCAGCATTTAAAATTGTGCTACAGTGCCATCAGCATTCTGCTTCTTTCACATGCTTCAGACATAGAAACATCCCGATATTTTGCCTGGTTCTATATTGTAGTTCAGCATTCCTACATTTTGTAGGACACCAACATGTCTGAATTGCCCTGTAATGGTTTTGGATGAAAGCTGACATACACTTGACACCCTGTGGAGCTTGTCTGCGATTCCGCATTGACAGTCCTGACATTCCTGGTATATTATTTCCTGGTTTGATGTTGTGCTTTGATGTCATTTTACGGAAGGATGGCATTTGTAAATAATTGGAATCCTGTGATTCATTTTTATATGTGTTTATATATGGGGGCAGTAGCCCAAGCCTCTGCGCTTGCGATCAGAAGGTTGCCAGTTCAAGCCCAGCCTCAGCACATCTGTAGGTCCTCACAGATAGGTCTTTAACTCTCAGCTTCTTGGGATCTTCTCTCAGGGCCTGCCCTTTGTGGCCAGCTTGCTCTCCCCTATAGAGAGCAGATTGGGGGAGGCATCAAAAGAATTTCCCCACAGGGATTAATAAAGTATCACATATTAAATAGCCTAACATGAAGTTCAGGTAACATTAAATTCACATCTCGGGGACCAGACTTAGAGTCTCTGCCCTGGCTCTATGTGTTTAAGGTTTGCATGTTTACCCCAAGTTGTTGTGGAGTTTCGGCTGTGCACTCCTGTTACCCCCCCCCCCCCCAGCTCAAAAACATGCTAAAGTTAATTCGAGTTGCTCATAAGTGTAAACTGTCAGGGCCCCAGATTGAAAAGTGATATTGTCTGGGGGCCCAGAATTTTAGTTATGTCCTGTATGATAATAACTATATTTGAAGACAAAATGTCTAAATGAATGCATTAACTGCCTAAGTACGTAAGAATAGAGCAAAATGACAGAGCAAAACGTATTTGGCATTATGTAGCAGAAACGTGTCGTCTGTCTGCTCCATCAGTGGTGAATCACTTAATAATCCAGATGATGTCATCCAGTGACTCCGTGGGTGGCACTCCTGCCCCACACATCCAGGGCTGACAGTTGTAATCCTGCCTTTGCTGTGTGTGTATGTGTGTGTGCACAGTTTGCATGTTCGCTCTGTCCTTTTAGGCTCATGGGCGTATCTCGGTTGTCCTTAATGTTTGATTGTGTGCGTGCCTGTGCCCTGTGATGGTAAGTGCCTGCAGTCATATATATTTATTTAGCAGACATTTTATTTATCCGCATCCAGAGCGACCACTTAAGAGTTTCTAAAGACCTGACTAAGATTACTTATTAAAAATTTGAATAGGATTGGATTATATTGTGTTCATACTTTCCTGAATTCCCAATAATTGTCGTGTGATTTTGAGAATTGTTTTTCTTAAGATGATCTTATGATAGTTCAATTAATGGTTAAATTCGTCTCATATTTTGAGAATAAGATCACGTTGATAAATGCCCGTCTTATTCAGGGGTGTGAATAATTCTGGAGGGAATAGCTTGTCATGTGCCAACTTTGATGGTGAGTCACATGGCAAAGGAACAATGCTGGCGTCACGTTCCTGGGGCATTATGGTCCGTTCTCCTGGTGTTGGTCTTGGCCGACTGCTACCTCGATGCTCCCGGAAAGAGGTGGTCAGACACGTGTGACTTGCCTGCAGCAAGAAGTGCCCCATTTCTCCAGCTGGTGGAGCCTCTTGTGCGCTGACCCGTGCTGCTCACAATGCGAAGAATGAGAAATATCTTGCAGAGGATGGGCATAAACTAAAAAGTGGAAATATTATATGCAATTTTTTTCTCCATTATGGCCACTGATAAATGCATTTCTGCATCATTTGATTTTTGTTTGTAATACAGGGAGGATTTCTGTTTAGCATATAAATCTTATAGATGGGGCAGCATTCATGAGCCCTGGCACAAAAATCATTGCATAAATAACAGTGTTACGGTATTTCTCTGTTCTGTAGAAACCAAGGGAATTAAGCACAGGCTTTCAGCATTTGTCCCCTATACCCCTGAGTACCACCAAAGCTAGCTATAAATTTTAAAGCCATAATGGATGTAACCAGAGCCTTGACACCAGATATTTTAATCTCATCTCAGGCAGACACCTCAAAGAATATTAATGGAAGTTGCGTCATGTGACACGTGATGCAATGTTTCCGCAATCTGGAGTGATGGCCACAATGGGAAGTGGGAAAGATTTCAGACCTTCCCCAGATCTGTGCTCATAATGAGCCTCTGTGATAGCTGGGCGCGTGGCATCTCCGTGTCGTCTCAGCCCGCGTATGTCCTGGCGTCCCGTAACGTGCTTTGCCAATAGCCCATCTGGCCGCTGGCTTGGTTCCCCCCGCGACTCCTAGATGAGGATTCATACCAGGGGTGTCATGGACTTTGGATACTTATCAGAATCGCAGTTGTTTATCTACTGCCAAGTACTTTTACATACGGATCAGTGACATTTTAGATTTCTGAATTTGCAAAAAATTAAAATGAAACGGCAAGTCCGTTTCGACGTTTCTTGTGTAAATTCAGATACGTATTTTTCATTTTTGTATGTGCCCACTGAAAAAAGATAGTAAAATTAGGCATAGTATATACCCCTTGAAAATGTCATTTGGCAATACGAAGACTTTATTTTGGGATGTTATGCACAACAAGCAAGGACAATTAAGACAACACAATAAATTATATACATAAACAAAATTAAGAAAAAAGCTTAGTGCAGATAATGTGCATAGTGCAATGCGGTGTAGCAGCAGGTTGGAGGGGGTAATAAGCTTGGTGTAATGTTGCAGTAGGTGATTATTACACAGGAGTAGTGGTGGTGTATTGGTGGGAGGCACTGTCACACGCACCACTGAGGGTTCAAATCCCAGCCCTGCTCTGTGTGTGTGGGTTATGTATATATTACATTGTGGGGACTAAATGTCCCCACTATGTTATAATAACCTGTCATTTTGACGGTTTATAAAAATCTGTAACTGCAATCAAACAACTAAAAATGCCAAAAGTCTTGTAATTTGTTTGGTTACTTATGGTTAAGGTCAGGGCTGGTTAGGGGTTAAAGTTGTCATTGTTGGGATTAGGGTTTATCCCGCAGAGATGAATGGACAGTGCCCACAAAGACATAAATACAAACGTTTGTGTGTGTGGAGTTTGCATGCTACCTGAATTAGTGTTTCTAAGCTGTCTGTAATGTGTGATTGTGTGCCCAGAAATGGACTGGCAGCCCATCCAGGGTGTACCCATGTTCCCTGTGTTTCCTGGGAGTCACTCCAGGCCCCTCCTCTTGCCTCAGACCAGGATTAGTGGTTGAAAGATGGATGGATGGATGGATGGATGGATATATTGCTACATGTTTGCTACACCTGAGATGCAGTATCTTCTGTTAGGGCTTTGTTCCTAAAGGCCTGCAGATGCTGTTGTGTAAGTGTTGCTCTGTGTAGCATTTGGATAGAAAATATTTTAAATTCTCTTTATCGCAGCACTTTCTGCGAGCGTAACTTTCGGTCTGCGATGGTCCACACATCAACGCATGAGACCCCCAATTTCACCACAAAGCACAAAAACCAGGGTCAGACCCCAGCGTGCAGCTGAAGTCCAGCAGGCTGTCGCTGGTGCTTTGCTTAAACGTTTTGCTCTTTCGTAACAATCGTGACGAATGTAGCTGTTTTTTAAAATGCGCATGCTTTATTTATCCAAATCAATTTTGTCAAACCATGGTTATACAACAATGAAATTTCCATCTTTGTTCAGTTTGGTGGACGAGTGGCTGAAACAGAAAACACACATTCATCCTGTTCTTTGCTGTAGTCTTTCTCCACTGTCCTGCTCTGGAAAAGTGGCCCTACTTGCAATCACTCTTCTTATGTAACCATGTATAGCCTCACATAAGGCATTAATAGTGCCTTGTGCTGGGCTACATTTTTCTGAATTTGCTTTCATATAAATGCATACCAGTGGTGGCTAGTGGCTAAAAATAATTGAGGAGTTTAGAAGAAAATACGTTTTACAATATTACAACAGTGAATGTTTACAAAGAAAAGAGAAAATTAGTTTTTTTAATGACAGTAAAAGTTAACACTTTACATTAACTGCACCTTCTTAATGCCTTTGTAATGCATTTGTAGAACATTTAGTGCACCTTCATAATGCATTCATAGAACATTCTTAAGCATCATGTAAGTATACCGTAACAGTCTAACACAGCTTAACAGCTTTAATATACACTAATAACAGACCTTGTATGATTATACAATTATAATATTTGTTATTACACATAATGTTTGTTATTAGTGTATATTAAAGCTGTTAATGTATGTTAGGATGTTACGGTATACTTACATGCTGCTTAGGAATGTTCTATGAATGCATTATGAAGGTGCAGATAATGTAAAGCATTAACCAATAAAATTGTAGTCGTACATTTCGAAATTAAATAATTTAATCTGTAAAATAGAGGAAACACTACCTCCTCTAGCTCATTGTAGCACCCGCCCCTGAAACACACATACAAAGAGACCGCATACATTGGATATTGCTTAAAATTGTACAATACTGAAAAATTTTGTTAGTCAGTCACAGACACACAAACAGTGAGATTTGTGCTGTGTCCTTATTGAGATACTGAGACGTGTTGAGATGTTACATATTAGCAATGTACCTTTATCTTTTGTCTTCAGCAAAATCATATTTAAGTTGTGATTCCCACGTATTATTGAGATATATATCCCGTACCGGTGGATATTATACCTCCTGTCTAGTGTCATTTTCCCCTCCCAGTGTCTCGAGCGGCGCGAGCCAAAAGTGCATAACTGTATAAAGATTTTTCTGCTGTTGGACAGCGATGCTGATGCAAAGATGAGAAGATGTAGTATGTGAACACTAAAGAATTTCAATGTTCTGGTGTAAATGGCAAATCTCGTGTATTGTTTTTTTTTCATTTCCTGTAGAGTGACCTGCTATTTACCTCAAATAACTGTGACACTCTATTATAACGCATGACAGGATATTCCAGCTATTAATATTATTTTCCATGTATTTGCCATGAAGGTGTAGTTAATGTAAAGCATTAACCAATAAAACTGATGACAATAGAAAATAAAGGACGGATGGCCACCATTTACCTGAGGAACATTCCAGTCATTCTTGGAATGCTGTCATACTGGTCCTGAATTGTATGTAGTGCAATATCGGACCATATTTGGAGAAGAAAAGCTTCCAGTTCTTTGAGACTGAAGGTCCAATACTGCTTATATCTGGTGAGTGAGGAGGCCCTGGATGGTGTCCATGCGTCACTCTTGAATTTGTTTAGCAGTGTTTGTTATTTATCATCGTGGAATAGGGGAACATTGTGAGGGAGAAATATTTGCATCATAGAAAGCATCTGGTCATGTAAAATGTCCTCATATTCCTCTTTCCATTATATGACCATGAAAAGCCATCATTAGACCTAATGGCTCCTGCAAAATGGCTCCCCATGCCAATAGTCATTGCGGGTTGATGGCAGCTTTTGGTCTCCTCTAAGCATAAACCTGTCCAGATGTAGGACGAAGGGTAAAAGATCACTGATCAGACCATATAAGCACTGTTCAGAATTTGTTCAGGATTTGTGCTCCTTACACCAAGTAATGTATCTTTGCGCAATGTCCTTCCAAACAGCAGTCATGCCATAAATCCCAGCCTTGTGAAGCATTTCTTGTTAAGACTGGGTCACACAGGTGTTAATTCAGTTCTGTGGATATTTTTCAGGTCATACTTTTATGGTGCTAAGGAAGTATCCTGTTAAATGTCGGTCTGTCCCTGTTGGTGAACTTCAGATTGCAATTTTTCTTCCTCCTGCTGAAGTTTGTTTGGTGTATGCGGTAATGCTTTTTGACCCATTACATAATTTTGCAGTGTTTTGTGACTGATACACCTGCATTTCAAACACCGGCTTCTTTGAACTTTTCTCAGTTGCATCGGGAGTCTTTGAAAAGTCACATATCAATATGCTGACTGTCAGGCCTCCTTTATAACTGACACATACTGCTTATTGGAATTCCACTTAATATGTCGTGATCCCGATTTAGTTACTTTAAAAGTCCTTTTTTGTGTGACGGTTCCATTATTTTTTCCAGCCCCTGTTGTCATGTCCTGCATGCCCGACCCTCTTGTCTGTTCCGTAATGTCGCCCTGTTTCTTTTGTACCCCTTTTTAGTGCTTGTATTTACTGTAAATACCTGTTTGTCTCATCAGCCCCAGTCCGGTCATTAATATCTAACCTTCCTGTTGCCTGCGTCTTTCCCTATTTGCAGTCCTCCCATTTTTGATCTCTTTGGTATCCTGTTTGTTTCCAGACTTTGTTCACTTAGTTCAATAAACCCCTTTTGTTTCACCACAACACCTGCCCCCAAGTCCTTCATCCCTCAAGTTGTGACACCTGTAAGTAGTAAAAATGGAGGATAATAGTATTACTTTCCCAGAACAATGTGAATAGGTAGAAAATTCAAACAGCAATAGGAACTTTCCAAAAGAGTATTTGAGGTAATATATCAAAGAAACAAAAGGATGCACATAT
>JAODKC010000043.1:5901640-5924439 GCA_026777985.1 Mormyrops attenuatus
ATAAAACAATGTGGTGAGATGCGTAGCACTACAAAGAGAACCCTATCAAAGAGAACCCTATCTATGTCATTGGAACAGCTGTCATGGAACGATTTATTTTAAAAGGACTTGTTGAAATTGTTGGATGTGAATTGTTGTGAATTTGTCAGTGTTAACAAGATGCAAACTAATGTATATTCACAATTATCAACGACGTTAGTTGGCTAGCTGTCTAGCTATCAATGTTAAGTGATATAAAGTAATCCGTACAAACGACCATCATGAATACAAATGTTAATTAGTACAAACATATATAAATACTAGTTAAATATATGACTTCATAAAGCATCTTTTGATTGGTCAATTAGATGTCAAACACTATCAGTAGACAGAGGAGAACGGGCATATTCTATCTATAGTAAAAAGTCGCAATTGTGGAAAATGTCGACATACATGGTTTTCATCAGAGAGCAACAATATAGTATAATTAAATAAGTGAATGAAATATTTACCCATGTACAGGTTAAAAAAGTCCTAGATTACAGGATAGAGGCTTGTATTTTCTATTTATAAGAAATGTTTTTGCAGTCATCCATTGAATGATAGACCAGGTATTACTGTCACAAGATGGAAGTTTATTATAACAATGAACTAGCAAGATATGCAATAGTCAGCATAGACTCCAAGTAAGACAGGATAGTTTTGTGAGAACTAAAATATGTGCGCCATGAGGAAATGTACACGGTGAATTGTGCAATGTACAGAATTATTAATAGAAGAAAATGGAGAATGTTCCTCAAGAAAAGATAAACTCATACAATAAAAAAGTACGATGAACTCCAGAACTGCATGTGGAAGAGGAATGACTAGACTGACTTCAGTACTGAGTTTTTTCCTGAGGAATACTCTGTAAAAGCTTTGTTATGTAAAAAATATTTAGGACTGGAAATCTTTCTCTGCAATAGACTGAAATCGCATCCAGGGTGTACCTCAGCCTTGTGCCTTATGCTGTCTGGGATAGACTTCGCCCACCAGTCTACATCCCTGACCAGGACATGTGATTGGAAGATGGATGTTCCCATGTCCATAATGGAACCACCCAGCAATGGTGATGCAGGTCTATGTATTTTTGCCATGTGTGTCTTTTCCTGTCAGCCTAAACCTTTTTTGGAAGCTGGCTATGTGTTGTCAGATAAATTTACGTTTGCCGTATTACTGCCGTGGTCCTGTGGTTTCGCAGTTATTCAGCCTATTTCTATGATTCCCTCCTTGCAGTCTTAATCCCCGGTCCGCTGCTGCTACATACTTTCTCTGTGGGCCACTGTTGTGTTGTATTCATCAGAGGAAATGATCAAGAAGTGAAAAAAACCTCAGGGTCTTACGATCGAATCCCAAACAGCAGTGAATAAAAGAACATAAAACCATAAATTTACAAACGAGAGGAAGCCATTGGGCCATCAAGCTTGTTTGGAGATAACTGACCACTGCCCAAGCTCCAGGAGCCTAGAGTAATACCTGAAAGTTGTTAAAATCTTATCTAGCTCTTATTTAAAGGAACCCAAGGTTTTAGCTTGCACTACACTAACAGGAACACTATTGCATACTCTGCACGCTGTGTAAAGAAGTGCTTTCTCCAATCCAGTTTATAATGTTCTCCCGCTAGTTTCTACAATTGGCCACAAGTTCCTGTATTTGAACTAATATTGAAGTAACTATTTGGCTGAACAGCATCCAGACCTGTTAGAATCTTATATACCTGGATCATGTCCCCCCTTAGTCTCCTTTGCTCGAGGCTAAACAGATTCAGCTTAGCTAACCTCTCCTCATACGACATTCCTCTAAGACCAGGAATCATTCTCGTAGCCCTACGTTGAACTCTTTTAGACAGATAGCTAAGGGTTAATAAATCGGAGGCTCTGTGCTTCTAACTCAGGAGGCAGGTATCTAGGTGGTTTTGTAGTGCAAATGTGTCAGTCCTCTTCCTGTTCAGCCCAACAGTGCTACAGCATGTGGACGCTAGGAATAGTCTTCCTCTTTTTATTTAAAATATGAACTGGTGTCTCCACCCTTCAACGCCAACAGGAATGATACATCGGGGAAGGTGTACAAAGTGCTTTTATCTCCACTTCCTTATTCTGGAAAGTCTGTCCAATATTAGATGGTTATAACAGGAGGCTTTATGTCATAGGCCCAGCGTAACTGCTTATACGTTTGTGTGATCACGGGATTTTATCCTGAAAGACGTTATGTGAGGAAGTGAAAATAAGATTTGCTTCAACTGTTTTCCAACCAGTCATTCCAGCTGTGCTTATGGAAAAGTTTGATTTTCTAGATGCACTTACTATTAAAATTATAATTCAAGAATATGAACTAAAACTGGTATTTTCCAACTGAGATTTAACCCTGTCTTATTGCTTTGTTTTCTATTTTTAACTAAAGAGTCAAATTTCCTAAACTAGGACATAAGCTTTGTACTTGTTCTATATGCCAGAGGACTGTGGATGTATCATAAGGACCTCAATCATTCTGTTTCCCTTTTTGTCAGTTCTTGTCTCTGTCCTCGTACATGTGGCTCATACGCTGTATGGTCAAAAGTATTGGGACACACATCTTAATCACTGAATTCAGGTGTTCCTGTCAGGATTGGTCCCTGTCCTGTCCCTTCTGTATGTCAGGTCCATGTCTGGCCATCCCTGTGTGTTCTCCTGGTCTCTGGGCTGCCGTCGGCTTAAATGGGCTGAACAGGAGGTTGGGTATCCAGGCTCCCCTTTTTGTCATGGGTACAATGGTTTTATGATGTGTTTGGTTCTTGGGTTAACCCTGCACCGGTGTTTTTCTGTATTTCACTTATTTCACTGTTAGTAATGTTTAATTACTCGTGTTGTTCTAGTCTCCCATTGATCCCTGTTTGCCCACACCTGTTCCTTAGTGTTTTTGTCTCTAATGATCGTTACCTGTTCCCACCTATTTCTTGTAAAACTTGATTACCTGTGTATTAAACTTCCTGCCCTAGCTTTACCTTTCAGTCAGTCGTTGTGGTTGTTACTGTGTGTTGTAGCTGTTGTTGCCCTGTGTTTGCTGCTGGTCTACTGTGGTTGTTCCTGTGCTGCCCCCGCCTTAGTTTTGTCATTTACTTGTTTTGACCCCTCACGGTCCTTTGGTTTAGTATCTTTTTTGAGTTTAAGTTCCATTTGTTCGTTGGAGCCGCTTCCCCTGTGTCATGCCCCATTGCAACAGATTCATTCAGACCCACTGCCACAGGTCTATAAAATCAAGCACCTAGCCATGCAGTCAGGTTTGCACACATTTGTGACAGAATGGGTTATTCTGAAGAGGATATTGCAAACCAGACCTTCACGTCCAACATCAGTGCCTGACTTGACAAATACTCTTCTGGATGAATGGGCAAAAAAGTCCCACAGACACACTCCAAGATCTTGTGGAAAGCCTTCCTAGAAGAGTGGCAGCTGTTATAGCTGCAAAGGGGGGACCAGCTCCATATTAATGCCTATGGATTTAGAATGGGATGTCATAGAAGTTCCTGTAGGTGTATTAGCCAGGTGTCCCAATACTTTTGTCAATATAGTGTGTATTTACCAAGTAATTTTGATTTCTCATTGCTTCTGCAGGAACTCCCTTGAACAGTATAGAATTATTAGTGTAAAATATGACTGATCTCTCCTATGGCCCAATTCTTGCTGAAATTAGCAAAAAAAATGGAAACCTTTTGACAGAACACTGTTAAGCAAAATGATTAGACGATGTGTCTCTCTGATTAGGTACATTTAGTCCTCATGCCTGATGCTTCGTAAGAAGCTGCTGCTGACTGCCATTAATTGTGTTAACATTGCAGTGCATCAATATACTAAATTGTTTCTGACACTGTATCCATTCATTCTCCATAAATGCTCATCCAGCACAGCGTTACGGGGAATGTTCAGTTAACGGCACGCTTTTAGACTGCGGCAAGAAATCTGCACAAACACAGGGAGAACATGCAAATTTCATATGTGCAAAAATAGGAGCAGGACTCACACCCTCGTCCCGAAAGGTGTGGAGCTATAGTGCTGCCCATTGAGCAACACGCCTCCCGCGTCATAAGCACTTAGTAGAAAATATTAGATTTGCCATGTATTTAAATTATACTTCTGAATAAGCATTAAATATTTATTCTTATTTCTATTCAGTCTGCTATCATTCTTTCTTCCCCGATTCCACACAACATTTTGGATTTTGTTTATGGGGCATGCCAATGGATTGCCGCACGCTCTTGTCAAATGGCTTTAGGGCTTCAGTACTTTATTTTCTAAATTTTATTTTGTACTGTAAATGTAATATATGAGAAGATATAATAATTTATTACACAAGTATCTGATTAATTTTATTAATCTAGAAAAAAATTGAAACTCGGTGTAATCTATATTACACAGTTTTTGTATTTAAAATACAAATCATATATTTTGATATCAAGACAAAAATTGTGTAGTCTATGTAATTATTTTAGCACAATTTTCTGAGAAAGACATGAATATTTAGTCATATTTACATAGCATTTTTATTAAACAGTATGACACACATCCCCTTGTTAAGGTTGTTAGAAAGTTCAACATCTTTTACTTGGTGTGAATAAACTAAGATTTCACATAGTTTTGAAACTGAACATGGTTAATATTTAACAAATAGCTTTGTTAGTACTGAAAAGAAAGTTTTTTTATATACTAATAATGAACTGCCACACACTCACTGCCGTGAGGCAACTGTGGTGTGAATGGTGCTATATAAAAATAATGTAAATTGAACTGCGCTGGATAGAAAGCAGAGAGGATGACTTTTGGGGGGGTTGGGGGGAGCCGCGGTGAGGCCGCCATGAGCCCATTGCCTAGAGTGTAGCCCCAAATGGCAGTCCGCTCACTTTGGTTGAGCCCCCAGGCAGCCATAAGGCTGACGGTGGGGCTTTGCAGCTGGCTAGCATACCCTCAGGGCGCCCACAGGAGAGAGTGCAGAGACTCTGGAGATGCAGACGCTGGCGATAGACAGTGCTGCAGTAAACGGGGCAAAAGCAGGGTGAGACGCCGTCGAGAATTTGCAGCACTGTGGTGATATTACAAGTCACTCAACTGCCTTTTTCTAACCAATATATTTTTGTTTGCAATTTACTTTGTGTGTGTGTCTCTCTCTCTTTATATATAGGATTTATTTAACATGCTTTTATCCAAAATGAGATACAATTGAGAATGACAGGTCAGCTAGTCCCTGAAGAACTTGGGGGTAAAGTACCTAATGGTGAAATTGCTCTACTGAGCTTGGGATTCAAACTTATGACCTTCTGTTCACAATCACAGCATCCCAACCCACTGAGCCACACACTACCCTTTTACATGCTGCCTATTCTTGCTGTTTCTTTATGCTTTATTTAAGCATGTTCCCAGTGAGGCGGCACAGTGGTTCAGTAGGTGACCTCATAGCTTCAGGGTTAGGGTTTAAATTCTGCCCCCTCTGTGTATGTGTTTCCATGACCTCACATATTCTCTGATTTGCTCCTGCAGTCCAGAGTTAGGCTAGTTGACCTCTCCATGTCCTGGAATGGAGTCCCACTGAGGGTCTTCCCCTGCCTTGTGACCAGTATTTCCTGTGGAAGATAGATGGATTTTTTCAGTTACTTACAGTATGCTTAGATTTATGTTTGGGCATCCAACTTAGAATCCAGGTTTGGTTGTGTTTGGTCTTACAGAAATATATACAACTCATTTTGAAAACTAGATCAGGTCAAAAGAACAAAACGCCTTTCTTTTGTAGGTTGATTAAGTCCACAGGCCCCATCTGGTGGTTACAATCTCAAAGTGACTTCATCTGTCCTTGAAAATATTTTTAATTTGGGTCTGCAATGTATATTATAATGAAATATCAAAAGCGAATTTTTAACAGTGCAGTGATTCTTCCTTTAATTTTCAGCATATTTTTCTCTTCTTAGGAATAATTTTAATAATTCCACCACTATAGAAATGTTGTATGGGAACTCCTTAAGCAGATAAAGCACAACTGCATTGCATAGTAGTTTTAGGAAATTAAATTATATTCACATAATACATATGATATCAAAATTTAATATACCACTGACTGTGACAAAAATATTGCACAAAATAATATATGAATTTTTACATACAATTTTGATGGTGAAGCCATGGGGTAAAAAAAAAGCATCACTAAATTAACATTAATCACAAAAAAAAATCCACCTGGATCTTTAACTTTGGTGGATATGACAAAAGGGTAAACAGTGTTTTTGTGTCAATGCATTATGCATTTGTAGGAGCAAAACTTTCAAAGGAGATTGCGCTAATTATTTCCTATGAAACACTTACTATAATTACATTTTTTCGAAACAGATGGTTCCATTATGAGAGATTTTTTCAGTTACAGTTTGGAATTGCTGATATTAACTGTGATTTCCACTCCGGCCTTATCAAAGATATTTCATATCACCCTGGAAAAGGGTATCACTTTACATAACAAATGTATTGCAGTTTTGTAATTGGGGTTCTCTTTTGGGTAAAAGGCTGTTTTTTGTCTTAAATTTTTTTAAATCATTAAAAAAATGAAAGTGTGTTGTGTATTTTTTAAGGTAGCACTTGAATTCTTAAAAGCTATTTTTCCTAGGCGTAAAGTGTGCTTTTTGGAATCATTTGATATAGATAGAACAGAACTTTGTGCCTAATTTGAATATGCGTGCAGTATTTGTTATTACTTGTGGCCCTAATTACATGCATTTTTAGTTATAGCGGACAGGAAGGAACACTGTGTTTACTCGTATGTGACTAACTGCTTCTTCAGGACTTTCAGTTTTCATAGTAAATGATAACTACATTTACTAGTCATTTTCCATGTTGAAGTGTGTTTTTAGTGTCATAATTTATGATCTGCTAGTGATGGCAATATGCTAAATTTTAATTTGGTTTCCCTTTCATCTGCAAGCAATATTCCTTCAGTTATTAATATATACTTAAATATTTAAAGCTCTTGCTTTCAAGAAATAAGTTACTATGCAGAAATGAGGTGGTGATGTATGTCTTGGAAAATATACCAAAACATACTATATACTACATTCATCCCAATGGAAAGGTTGTGGATCTTAAAGAGATTGTGTTCATATGCAAAACAGTATTATCATCCAATCACAAAATAGCATACGGATTAGGTTGTCAATCAGCTGACCTATTTCTAAGATTCTTTTGGCAGACTGGGCTTGAAATAATTCTCTTCATTTTCATCTGGTAAGTTTTAATACATATGTGTGAAGGCTCGAAACATAAATAACTAATGCATTGTTATAAGAAACCAGGAGGCACAATCCACATCTGAAACACAAGACGTAAAATGTGTTACTGGCTCTAGCTGACCTTGATTTGTATTTGTTTTACTCCTGTGGCTCCCTGTGTTTATAATATTTTTCTTGTGATGTCAGGCAGCACAAGGAACCAGATACATGTAAATCACTGATGTCCGGGACGGAGCCTCGGTGGGAGTTGCCATGGCGACCAGGAGTCCCCGATGTCCTGTGTGTTTCTGGTGCCCTTGGTGTGGAATAGGATTTGACTTAATGTAATACTGTTATTTTCTGCAAAAACGTGCCTCCTGAGCAGCCCTGTACAACTCCTATGCTCCTGGGACACTGACTGTCAGATACAGATTGCTCTCCGAAAGAATATGTGCTTTTCTTTTTCGGATGTATGTTACCATGGAAACCCTAGTGCGGCAACATTTGCAGAGCAGTGTAAGGCAGGAAAACGAAAGCGTCTTCTTCAAAGTTGCATCCTGTCGCTAATGGGTAAACCTGGAGCGACTGCAGAGGTTGATCTTTCCGTAACTGATAGAATAAATAACGCAAGCTTGATGCTAAAGGTATTTTTGTAATTCATTTCACCGTGGCAGTTTATCGGGATGCCAGAATAAAGAACAATTTAAACACCGGGGAGATGTGTGTTCGGTACTGCATGTCTGAATTTTATTGGATAAATACACCATCACCGGTGTTTTCACAAGAAAGAATGTTCTGGCGTGAACAAATCCATCTGACACACAGCCTGGGTACAGAAATGCAAAGTTCTACTTCGGTATATTATTTGGTATCAGAGAGGTCTTTAGCCATTACAACTGACCTGCAGCCCTTGCATATCTGGGTACAATAAAAACAAGGCACATGTAATACAAGTTATCAGTAATATTCTACTGTAGATCATGCACAGAAACCCAACAGTATCTGCTAGCAATAAATTAAATGCATAGTAAAATATTTCCCTCCTAGACAACCAGGATGATTAAAAAATATGCCATGGACTGGAATTTCAGCACCTGTTGAATTTAGTCCCCAGCTCCCTTGTTGGTTTCCACGTTTTCTGGGGTCATCTCCTCCACGGCGTTTATATGGACAGTCTCTGGAGGAGTTGGACTGGCCAGTGTGACAGGGCTGTTGTTGGCAGGATCTGCCTGTGGCACCACCTCCAGGCCTTCCTGAGTGTCCACGGGGGCGCGGCTCTCCTCTTCACCCTCTGTGCCATGGGCTGACTCATCAGCCTCGCTGGGTTTCAGAAGGCAGGCGGCAAACTCCTCCAGGCGCCTCTGCTCGGCCTTGAGACGGGACAAGTCCACGGGGAGAAGGGGCTCCTTTGGGACTGATGTGGAGGCCTGGGCTTCCACCGGTGCTTCGACTGGGGCTGAGTCTGAGGACGGCTCCGGAGTCTGTATTGGAGTTGGGACTGTAGCCAGGATCTCTGTAGGGATGGGTTTCTCCTCAAGGACACCCTCCTCTGCCATCATCTCTGCCACCCCCCCTTTCATATCTTTGGAGACCTCTTTGATCTTCTGGTATAGACCCTTCCTCTCTTCCTGCAAAGCCCGGCAGAGTTTCTCCAGCTTGTCAATCTTCAGGGTGAACATTTCGAACTCCTTATTCCTCACTGATCTCTGCAGGGCAGAAAATAAACACAAATCACGCTAAGATGATTCAATTTGAACGGCACCTTCTGAAACAAAAGACATTTCCAGGAGTGACTGATACAATAATGCAACGTTTGGGTTGCGTTTCTGTTTGCCTGTTGAAGTTTCATAAAATATCAGATCATGCATGCATAAAAAAATGCATGCATGTCACATAAGTAATATATAGTATGTTTTGGTATATTTTCCAAGACATATATCACCGCATGATTTGTGCATCATAGCATATTTCATGAAAGCAAGAACTTTACATATTTAGGTAAATATTAAACCATAAAAAATTATTTGGAAAAATGTATGTTCTAGATTTCTTAAAAATAATGGGTACTGACAGAAGCAAAGCTTTGACTAAGACAGTCTCTTCTCTTCCACACACCGTTATGCCTGAGGTCATTAGTATTTTGAAAGGAAGGTTAAAGGGAAAGCGAACAGAATAATCATACATCTTCAATCATGTCCTTCAGCGCTTTGTTGCAGTTCTCAAAGCGCATCTTCCAGGAGTCACAGTCATTCTCCAGCTTTTTCATCTTCTCCGTCATCTACAAACACAAAGATATGAAAATGCAGGCAGTGGTGGATATGTCTGTGTTTGGTGTCCAGCCATGTCACAATCCATAAGACCCTTATGCATGGTTGAAGTCAGGTGTGGCCGCTGGGCGACTCGAGGGCTTATTCAAACTCATTATGTGAAGCGAGACAGAGCTACCTGACAGCGATAGGACACCACTGACCTTGTCCATCTCCTGCTTGAAGTTGGCAAATACGTCATTGCTCTTGGCCAGTGTGTTCTGGAACTCCTCAAACTTCTCAGAGTACAAAATAAGCTGTTGACAGAAGAGAGGACGTAATGGCCTTCAAGAGCGTAGAGTTAAAAATAACAAACAAAGAAAAAACTGACATGTTCCTAGGCATACGAATTATATAAATCTGTGTAATACCATGCACTGCAAATGTCAACCACTGCTGACACAAACTGCCTGCATATTTATGCATTTACAGTAAAGCAATAACACTTTTCAGTCCATAAAGACTGTTAAGGTTTCCTCGAGAAATAGCAAACACATTCACACTAGTCACATTCAAGTAATATAACCTTGAGTATTCTTCTTTGACTCTTTGTCAGTGATCATCACTGCCTGTCTTGATTAACCTTCTTCATTTTATGATATTAAATAATAGATTTAGAATTTATAGTAGTTTTGCAATTTAGAATTTAATGATACTGTTGCATTCAGAGGGTAGCATGGTGGTCTCTCACATCCAGGGTTCGGGGACTCAAATTCAACTCTAAAAACCCTGTGTAGTTTGCATGTTCTCCCCGTGTCATATGGCTTTCCTCCCAAAATCATGCGTTAGGCGAATTGGTGTGTCAAAATTGCCACTGAGTATGATTGTGTCTGTGGGTGTGTGTAGAAACCCTATGAGACCCCTAAAGATAAGTGGTTTGAAGATGGATGGATAGACGAAGAGATGGAGGTTGCATTCAGGTGTGTCAGGTACATTAACATGCTTGGGGCAAATTTGCTATGACTTTAGTGGAGACTGAATTCAATATTTAACACCCTGTACTTTTATTGTTACCATGACATTTCAATCAGGTGATGGTTTCATTAGCTTAGGGTGATGGTTTCATTACACTTTAATTGTTTTAAATACTATATATCGCAAACCACCATCAGCAACTTGTATATACAGCACAGATTAATCTATCCTCATACAACTAGAAATCCACAATGGTTACATTTTATAACCCTTTATTTAACATTGAGTCAAATGAAAGTTTTCCAAACTAAACCAATCTACACATTTCTTTAGTGTCTTTTAAAAAACAAATTTTATATGATACAGCTACTTTGGAGCTACTGTTTAGTATGATACTTGTGCATCAAGTATTCCTGTTACTTTTGTTAGTTTACAGAACACACAGTCAAGGCCAAACTCCAGTGTCGGTGTAAGAAGGTGGTTTAATGAAGTATGGTTTTGAGGGACCATGCAAATAAACATGTATTTATTAGTTCGAGAGTGAGATACAACAAGTAAAGCAACAAAAAATGGTTTAGCTCTGTGCAGCTGAAGTGTATTTTCTTTAACTGTGACCGTGAGGAATCCAGAAAGAACAGTGCAAACAAAATCAATTGCCTAGGTGATTGGCCCCACTCCCCGCGTGATTTGGTGCGCTCTGGTGGGGCGGCTGTTCGACGGTGTGAATCTCTCATTGCTCATCTCCCCTCCTCCCACCCACCGGATATTCACCTGGGCCCGCATCACCGTCTCTTGCTCTTTCAAGAGCCGAGCCTGCAGCTTCCACTCAGCGGCTTGTGTCAGTAACTGCGGTTAGACAACAGAACACGGGGGTGACGGGGCTCAAATTTACCTGCTTCTTCAACTGCAACTCCCGCTCCTTCATTGTGTAGCATTGCTTTGTTTTGTCAATTGCCTCTTTAAGCAACTACCAATGGAAACAATGGACGGTTAAAAGCCGCTCCCTTGGATGCAGCCCCCCGGTGGCATCACCAACATATTAATCGCTCATGTGAGTTTTACTTGCATAAAAATGTTCTGTGGGCAGAGCAAAAAATGATTGGTTCGGAGAGATAACCAATCAGATTGCAGAGGAGGTCTAAGCAACTAGAGACAGCGGGACCAAGACATCTGATTGGTTGGTACTGGCTCCTCTAGTTGCTTGGACCCACCTCTTCTACAATCTGATTGGTTATCTCTTTGAACCGATCATTTTTTGTTCTGCCATTAGAACATTTTTGTGTAAATAAAACTCCCACGTGCATATTAATCTGGTTCAGTCAGGCTCAGATCTATAAAATGCTGCTCTTATTCACCAGATTTGTTACATTTACCAGGACCACTTATAATCAAAAACAAAAAATGATAGTACAAAGGAACATTACTAGAAATGTACATTTAAGCAGCATGATATGTGGGACTTATCAATGTAATACACAATATACCTCATATCATATTGTCATATCGCATCATATCATATTATTATCTGGATATTGGATTGAGCCACAGAAAACTAATAATTGTTGGAAACTACTAGGTGTAGATGTGGTCAGGTTTACATGGGCTGCATCATTTCATTTCCACCGAAACCCGGAGCAGAACAGAGGAACATGGCGACTCACATATTCCTTCTCTCTCTTATGCTTCTCCTCGGCCTCCTTCAGCAGAACGTCCGCTTGCTCCAGCTTGGCATCGGCCAGCTTCTGCTGTAAGTCGCGGTGCTTGAAGATCTTCTCCAAGCTCTGCAGATGGAGTGGGGGGGGGGGGGGCATGTGAGAGGCCCCATGAAAATTTAGACCTGAAAATGCAACTGTCTGTCATCTGTAAACAGTCCCGTCTGAATTACTGATCTCCTCTTATTCCATCCGAGCATAAAAATGCATAAAATGCCATGCTAAGACACAAGAGGACTCTCATCATCTAATATGATTTATCAGTAACAAATAATGGGTTTTGTAAACACCAATTTGGGCAAATACACGGTGCCATCTGCTTTGCTGTGACCCGTTCTTAAAAGATAACAAAGAACAGAAATTGGGTGAAAAATGTGTATCGTATGAATACCAATGAAAACCGTCTGCGGAAAACGGCCTCAGTTCCTCACGGTTTCGGCCCTGCTTTAGTGAATCTATGAAAACTGAAATCACGGGTCATTTGCTGCAATAAAAGCCAGACTTCTGCAGTCTGCCCAGGAGAGGCTGCATTTTTTTGCACCTCCACCTGGTGGCAAATTGAGTCCTGGTCTCGCAGCAAACTTGCTTCCTGCCAGAGCTCTCCTTGAAAATGGAGGGCTGTTCCGCAAAAGACAAGGTGACACATTACAACTGAGTCATTGAACGTGATGTTGAATGTCAGTCACACTGTAATACTGCGAAATGCTTAAATCGTGATTACAAATTGTTTTAAGGTAAATGGGGCACTGTGGATTCAACCTTCAACAAACACCTCAAGATCCACCTGTCTTGCGAGCAGCTCTGCCAGCCAACAGCACTCTGCAGTCTGTTAGCTGATCTTGTGTTTGCACTCTGTCTTCGTACATCTCTTGTTCCAGTCCTACTTCTGCTTGTTACTGGTCATTCAGTGTAAGCTCAGTCTAGCTGCACTTATGCCTCGTTGATTCCTTGACGGCTGTATACTTATAATGTACAGTCTGCCTCGCTTCTGCGTTGCTTTAGACAAAAGCATCTGTTATATTAACAAATGTGAATAAATGTAACTCGACTGACTTCCCTGGGATGGTCACCATTTCACAGACTTGAACAGCAAACTAACATTCTGTAAACACAACTGATTTCAAACATGGCCTTAAATATTTCATTGAGATGCATTAAAGGGATATATAACTAATTAATATACTAATGGTTAATGCCATTACTAACATCCCATCCAAAGTGTTCGCCTGCCTTTTGCTCCAGACTCAGTGTCACAGTGAAAGAGATAAGTATTTACCGAAGATGGATGCTTTTGCCCTCTAGGCTTTGAGATCCTATTGTTGAGCCCATACAGGCATGTAGCATTGATTTAGTAGTTGCTTTTGTCCAAATAAACATAGATGTGAGGAAAGCTTGGGGGTGGAGTGCAGTCATCCACCACCCTGGGAGCATTTTGGGTTAAGGGCCGTGCCCAGGGGTGCAATAGTAACATGATTACTCAGCTAACCCCAGTATTCAAGACACGGGCATGGAATCTAACCCACTGAGTTGTACACCACCCAATTCATGGCCATCCGGACTGAATGCCGCATCACAGACTTCAGTAATATCCACTAGATCGGTGGCCGGCTTGTGCTTGGTCATTAACATGGATCTTTCTAGGGTGGAGGCTTCTGTTCGGGGTATCACTGATGTCTCAGGATGTGAGAGTGTGTCCCGTGCGGCTCAGTCTCTCTATCACATCGTCTGAAGCAGGAGACATCTTTAACTGTGCACCGGGAGGACACGGTGGTCGTCCCTGAGACGAGTCAGGATGAACTCTGTCGAGACACACGTCATTCATCCAGCTGTCTCGCACAGGAGAAGCAGTCGTCTCTAGGATTCGAATGTTCTGAATTTTGATTTCAGTTTAGATTTTAAATAGTTTTGACTTTGTCTTTTTGATTTTTAAAAATGTCTTCTGTTATACTGTGGTGTGCTCAGTGTGTGAAATACCCGTCAGTATTCGGGGGGGTCCCCATCTCCCTATTGTTGCGCAATACCGATCTTGAGATCCCCTTAAAATTTAGCTTTTGAGGCTTTCGGGGGGTCTCATGGGTTAATCGGGGGTGTCGGACCCCCCTATTTCGCACACTGGGTGTGCTATATAACAAGAGTTGTTGGTAACAGATCACAAATACACTTTCTTCATATTTAGCTTGAGTGTTGCCCCTTTCAGAAAACGTTTCTCTCTGCTTTGTGTGGCATGTTCTCCTCATTGTAGTTATACCCAAAACAGCCATAAAATATGCTAGCAGTCAACTCCACCCTGGGTCTCCCTGTATTCATTTTGTTCCTGGTGCCATTTAGAAAGCTTTATGTACTTAGTGCAGAACACAAGTGATCAAGCGTTCCCAGTTAATACATAAAGCTCATATTGAGACGTCTCACTGGCCACTCGGCTCCGAGACCCTTAAAATCAGTAATTGCGCTGTCTGTCCAGCAGATGGCAGTGGAGACAGCTGCTTCCCTATCAGGCAGCAACAACAAAGGGGTAAAGAGGATGTGCTCCACAGCCAGGCGACCTAGGTACTCGGCCTTGGTTGCCACCAATGGCGCAGTCAGCCCTGGCTCATGTGCGTCATACCGGCGCTCTCACTTCCCCTAGTGCGCCGTGGCAAGATTAAAATATGGCACGTCCTAGTGACGCATGCCAAGGATCCATTTTGAGAATGGGACGCACGTTTCATAAACCCTGCGGGGGAAAAAAGGGCTTGTTAGGGAGTACTTCACATGACTTCTGGGTGAATCATATTTGAACAAGGCCCTATTTAATCAAAAATGTGCCTTCTGAATGTACTGTTTTATTTACTATGTTCAATGGTAGGACATGCAAGTCACTATATATAATAGGCGCTATAAAATATGGGCAGCAGGCCATTAAAATTTAGAAACATGAGGACAAGGCCATGGATATCTATTATACTGCATATCTTGTGTGCTTTTTGTTGTGATAGCAGCAGAGAGCTAAAAGCCCTCGTTTCTTGAAGTATCTGTAGATTCACTTATATCAGATCTGTGATGTCATGGACATGAATGAATTTTCTAAAGATGAATTAATATGTCTTTACTCATGATCACGTTAAAGAAAAAAATTGACCAAGTTTATTCTGATAAATGTCATAATTAGAAACTGATGAATGAATCCATATGCTTTAGCTGGTCTCCATTTTAACGGAAACTGCTGATTAAAATGCAAGGAATTCCATCAGGAACAGCTGGGAATCGCTGACCCATCCCACTAAGGACGCGATGGGTGGCAACAGGCCGGTGAGGTGCGGTACCTCCTCTCTTATCTCATACTGGGTGATGATCTCCTTCAGCTTCTCCGCCAGTTTGCTGTTCTCCTGGCAGAGCTTGGCGTTGTGGTCACTGTGATGTGCGATCTGCCCCTGGATGTCTGTCAGGGTGCTCTGGAATTGCGCCGTGATCTCCTGGCGCTTCTGCTCATCCGCAAGAGACCTCTGGAGCATCTCGTCCTACGATGGAGAAAAGACATGAGTCATGTGACTCTGCCTCGCTTGCCCATCCCCCAACTCACCCATTAATTCACACACACATGCGCAGGCACACACACACACACACACACACACACACACAGACACACGCACACACAGGCTTTGTATTTATATCTTTGTGGAGACCGTCCATTCATTTCTATGCGCAGAACCCTAATCCCAACAATGAAAACCTTAACCCCTACCCAGCCATAACCTTAACCATAAGTAACCAATCAAAATACGAGCCTTTTGGCATTTGTGGTTTTGTGGGATCTGAAAAATGGTCCCCACAACGTCAAAACAACAGGTTTTTATTACACACACGCACACACGCGCACACACACACACACACACACAGACACACACACACACTCACTCCCCTCCAGTTGCTCAGCTCCAGTTTCCAATACGACGGTTTTCAAACTCAGCTAATTGAGAGTAAATCATGCACGGTCAGACTGTCTCTCCTGGGCCTTATCTGTTTGTTTGCCTGTATTTGCTAATGGCACGGATGGAAGCCCTCACCTGGAACAGGTGAATCAATTAAACCTACAGTCATGTAGAAAGAGGGTGAGAATCTTGCACTCCGGGAATGAGAGACGTTAACCCTGGCCAGGCGATAAGATTGAACCCAGGAATCCCCAAGCCTTCCCCCGTGGTTTGCACTGATAGGTTAAATAGCGGGTTGTGCTACGGTAGTGTGGAATACGGAATGTCTCCAGGGTAAATAGCTGGAGTAGACAGCTGCCTCAGCCACTTTCTTCTGCTGAAGATGCCACACCTGGGAAAATGTTGGGGTCAGTGCTGCTCCTTGTGAAAACTAGAGAGTCTTAACGCCTGCCGAAAAGCAGGATTGCAGGATTTCCTATCTGTAGCCTTCTATATTATTCATTTGTTGGTTTGTTTAATGTCTCCTTTTTTTGCAGATAATGCATGTGGCTTGTTTTTGGAGCTGAAGCGGAATTCCAATTATTGGTTCAGAGCGGGAGTCAGCAATCCTGGACCTGGCACGCTAGTGGTTTATGTGGGTTTTAATTCCATCTAAGCACTTAAACACTCGATTTAACTAATTATTTCCCTAATTGAAGTAATTTAGCCTTCCCTCTGAATACTGAGTTTGGTCGTGATTTAGAGAGCAAGGAAATCTGCATGCGCACTGGCCCTCCAGAAGTAGCACTGGTTTCAAGTAAGCACTTAGATTGTTCTTTCAGCCCGAATAAAGAACAGAAAGACCCATCTGCAGTGTTAACATTTCCCAAGATGGGTGGCTTGTTTGAAGTCAGAGAGTGCAATTTTGCTGTTAAAAGACCTGGACTTCACTGGAGAAGGCTGGCTTAGATCCCATAAAGCACAACACCGTTGTAACCTTGCACATAAAACATTAAATCCAAGTTGAGTACATTTCCCTTTCACCTGAATACTGTTACAGACTCAAGGCGTGATGCAGGCATAAAGAAGGCAATGATCCACTGGCAGTTCAAAGACAACACAAGGGGTTTATTAACAAAATGAAGCATAGATGCAGACACACAGCGCTCACCAACACAACCACATACAACGGCTCACTGGGGAAAACAGCTAAGGCAGGAATTTAAATACGCCAAACAAACTCAGCTAATGAGGACGCAGGAGTGAAGCATGAACAAGACAACCAATCAAACAGAACACAGAGTAACAAGCAACAGGTGCAACTAAAGAAGAGGGACAGTCACAGAACTAGGAAGGTTAACAGACGAACTAGACAATATTAATCTAACATTAGGGATTCAAGGCTAGTACAGAATTCAAAGGTACAAAACAAGAGCAGAACCTAACGCAGGGAGGGTGAACCGTGGGTGGGAGAGCTAGGACAGGAAATAACAAACACTAGGAAAATCATAATCCGAAAGTACAAAGACTAAGGACAACAGAAGTCAAAAACAGGTGAGGCTGGACATAAACCAGGTTCAAATCCACACCCAATGGGTTCTTAACTACTGAGCCACACACTCATCCCATTGAACCACACAGTAGTATGGGGAACATGGAAAACACAAGGGTCCATCACAAAGACAGAGGAAGGAACAGGATGGTCAGCAACACCTGCTGGCCAAATGGGGAAGAGACATGAAGCTCAGGGGCGGACGGGCGCTGACCCTGATAGAATTCATTGTTCCTATGTGTTCCATGTACCCCCTAGGGTTTGTCATATCCAGTACTGTATCTGCATCTCCAGGTATGACTGTGACTATGAAAGCAGACCATGAAAGGATGTCTTTTCTGTAGTCTCTGAAAACATCTATCTATCCATCCATCCATCCATCCATCCATCCCCCAACTACTTATTCAGTATGCCATGTGTTCCTAGTTGTCTTCTCAATAACATTCCTATGTATGGATGTTTACCTTCAGTCCCTACAGCCATCTCCACAGCCGTATCCTCTTTCTGAGCCTAATTATCCAATAAGCTTTTGGTGCTAATGAATAGTAAACACTCAATATGATGGTGAAATCATCACTGAATATGCATGCAACTATTGACCATCATCACAAAAAATAATAAACAAATAAACAAGCAAATATTAAATTATATCACATTATATATATTAAATAAGCATAAAATAAATACCATAATAAAAATAACTAATACTGGTGCAGACTCCTATCACTGCAAACAGAAGCAGCATCATATAAACAGATTTCAGATGATTTTTCCTATTGAAAATTCAAAGTACAGACCACTGCTCAGCAAATAATTTGAATGCGCTAGTTGTAAAAAGGAAACGTTACTCATTTGGAAAATATTGCGGCAGTAGCTAAAAATATGACATGAAGATTCCTAAGATCCCACTGACTAGCGGAGGCAGCAAGGCCAGATGAGTCCGCGCAGTGTCTGAGTCCGCGCAGGGTCTGCTTCCTTTGTTACAGTACTTCATTGTGAAATTGTATTTCGTCTTCTTTCATGTGCTCATTTTCGACGGCAAAAAGCTGCCCGCCAGAAAAGACGTTTCCTTTTATGGTCATTCTGCCAACACCGACCAACCACTGACCATTAGCTTAGTGGCTGCAAGATGCAGAAAATGCCATTGAACTAATTGTAATTTAATATGGTGAGTCACTGGCGAGACAATCCGGAAGAAACAAGCGATTGTTTGTCTTTAACCTTTTGCTGATGCTTTCAGAGCAGTTGGCGCATTAGCTTTTCATTATGCGAGTTCAGAAACAAAACAACATCCCTCTTACTGAACAAACCGCCATACACTCATACTTTATTGTGAGAATATGAGGATGAGCTGACACTGCGTATCAACAAAACGCACCACCAGTAATGCTGATCCCGATACTGGCATTGTTTGTTACACAACTACTTAGAAGAGCTTTCTACGCAAATTGAATTACATATCTTACGACTTGCCAATTTTTGCAGCTGTGTATATTTTCCAGCTCACTTCAGGTTGTCTCAAGTGTCCCAATTCAAGCACCCCTGCTTAGCAGACACTTATATAGCTTAGAAATCTTCACTGAGACCCATCTGGACAGAGAGGTTTTATTAGATGAGGAAGCATGACCCAAGTCTGTTCATTATCTGCTAAGCTGTCTGCCGCTTCCCAAAACTGTGGCAAAGAAAAGAACGGAAAACAAACATTATTGGGACAGTTTAGCAACGCTATCAGTTGAAGCTGAACCTCGCCTGTCACACGCCTCTTCACGGTTTTATTTCTCCCGTTAATTTGCGGTCAAAGGGCAGAGTGCATCGGAGCCCCGTGAAACTCTCCCTGCTGTCAGAGAAGCATATTACAAGGACAATGAATACGAGATTTTCCTCAAAGTGACGTGACAGTGAATCGCACGTGTTTGCACTAGGGAACAGCTGAAGGTGACTAAGGTCATGCGGAGGGAAAATGGAAAGGAAACAAGATTTACAGGAAGTAAATTCACGTCACTCTAAAAACGGCAGACAGAATTGGCATTGGAACAGTGTAGTCACAGATCAGGTCGTCTTCAAGATTATTAAGATCATAAATTCTGCTGTTAATTTAACAGACTTAATTTGCAGTATCCGAATATAATGGCCCAATATCCCGTATTAGACAAGTGGCTGGAAGATGGATGAATTTAGTGTCTTTTGATGCAGTTTCTTTAGTGACGGTATGAGTTTTTAACCATAAATCACAAGTGTGATTTTTTTTGTGTGTGTCAGATATTATATTAAGAAAAATCTATAAAATAATTACTGAGACATATATAACAGGTCCCAAAAAATCATCTCTTTTGGCTCTATTTTGAAACTACTGTTTGGGTTCGTATTGCAACAGACAGTTTTTCTTTTCACATTTTGTGTTTTTAAATACTGTATCAAATATGCTTTGACCTGATGTGCTGAAAATAGCTGAATACTTTGCGTTTATTTATCATGTAAAATGTGGCCCTTTGGAGGAATAAGCTACCAGCTTTCCAGACACTTCACTTCTTCAAATGAGGGTACTCAAGATCTTTTATAGGGACTCGTCTAAACAGTTACGTAAGCCTTTTAATGAACGAATCAGAAGCACTTTAAAGCCACACAAACTGAAGTGACTCTCCCACAGTATAATCCCGGGCTTCTATATTTCATATGCATGTTTTAAATGTAAAAAGGATTTGACAAAGAATAGCAGCAATAAAAATATTACCAGCTGTGGCAGGTGTATTGTTGGTGCAGTGTGACTATTACTATTATTATTATTTAGTGATTCTACATACCTCTTCATCTTGCCATACCAGTGACTGACAGTGAATTGAATTTCTTTGAACAGAAGAGTAAGAGAGACAGGAGGAGAGAGACACGAGAGAGATTGGTATAATCGTAGATAAAGAAAAGGAGACAGGGAGAGAGATAGAATGAAAATGACAGAGAGAAAGAAAATAGACAGAGTGGGGGAGAGATCAGTGTGAAAGAGACAAAGAGTAGGCGAGAGTCTGAGGGGGGGATGGACAAAGGGCCCGGAGTAACAGACAGAGCCAGACGAGTGAGAGATAGGGAAGACCAGAGCTGGAAAGTTCTGGTTCAGAAAAAAACAAATCCAGACCAAGGTTTTGTTTCAACTAACCAGTTGAGTACTCAGTGACTGTGACTCTTTATGGTCAACTGGCTGGTTGAAAGAAAACCTTGGTCCGGATTTGTACTTTCTGAACGTAAAATGTCCACCTCTGTTGAAGACCCACCTTGATGGTTTTGTTGTGCCTCTGCAGCCCCCGACACAGCTCCTCCAGCTTGCTGCAGGCCTGGACGGCCTGCTTGTGCCCAGCCCGCAGCTGCTCCGTCTCCTCCTGGGTGATGGCCTGTTTCCCTTGCAGTGATTTCAGTAGCCTCTGCTGTGCCCGGTGCTCCCCTAGCTGCAGGTGGGGTCACAAACTTACACCTGCAGCCATTGACCCCCCCCACCGCGCCACCCCCTGCCAATAAATGAGCAATTGAGGCGAGGAGGTTCCGGTCACGGGTCTCCTTCCTCATGATTCATGGCGCGAGGAATCAAAACTCAGCCTTACATTCTAATCACATCTAATTGCAAGGTGGCAAAAGCGTCAGAACAGTGAGTGCTCTGTCCTTAAAAAATATTGGGAATTTTCTGGAGGATTAATTGTTTTTCCTCTGCCTTCCAATCTTTTTCCGAGCAAGAGCAGACAAACCCCCAACTAGTCTGCCACAGCATACGGCTAAGGCTCCTTATTTCCCACTATCCCGTGTTGCCTGGAGCTCTGAATATTTAGGTCACTCCGGTACAGGCTGAACCATTTCAAGAAGTTCACCCAGCTCTTCTGTGCCTCTTTCGTACATTTTCTTTGTCGCTGTTTGCATCTCTCCCACTCGCCTTACTCCGCCGGTTACTCATCTGTTGGGCGAACGGCCGGCCGAGCCCGTGGAGGTGCACTCACCAGCTCCGTGTACTTCTCGAACAGCACTTGCAATCTTTCCTCCGGAGTGCCAAGCTTGTTCAAACTTTGCATTAGCTGTGTGGCCTCTTTTCCTGCATGGGAGGAGAGGAGTCATGCAGCGTTACCACTCAACTGGGGGGAAAAAATACAGCAAGAACAGCGAAGAGTCCTCTGTAAGCGAGCTTTGAAATAAATCAACTTCAGAATCAGGATTCTCAGCGGGAGAAGGTTTAAGACCCGGGAACTCTGATGTGGAAAAGTAAACTAACTGGAAAACCACAAAAACATAATCCACAGAATTTTCTGCAGTCAGTGTTGAGATGTTTTAAGAATTATTCAGCTCAAAGAGGATTCTGTGTTCAATATGTAGACATTCTTAGAACCAGCCATGCTTGTGGTGATCATACGTGTTCATACGACTGGAATGGGCTGATTCCCAAATATGGGTACAGCTTTGATGTCCTGACCTGCTGTTAATTTTTTAATTCTAAAGAGACTGCACCCTTTTTTGCCATTTTAGTGTTCCATAGCAGCTAAATCAATACAATTCTAAAATAGGTACCCTTTCATGGTGCTTTGATAAAGGTGACTTCTTAAGAGATCACTAGAGCGCACAAGAAAGACTAATAAAGATTAAAATATTACACTTCAAGGACACACTTCACAAATAGAAAACAGATGTATATACAGTATATAGGCTTGCTGATAATCACACATTTGTATGTTGAGTTTCAGAATAAGGATACGCACCAAATTACTGCTGCCCCCTCATTCACGTGTCGGTTTAAAAAGGTCAAGATGACTAACTAATTTTTCCTTATTTGAAGATTAGCGCAGAGTGATATTTGTCTGCATTGATGATTAATAGACTAGATATTCTGCTGAATTTTTAAAAATGTCGTATAATTAATGTCGTTGCTCATACGTTAACATGCCATAATAAATCACAGCTGTTGACTTCACCGGAATTGTATTATGCAAAACCAAAAGACATAGAAAGGTAACATTATGCACAAACATTGGAGCAATTACTCACGTATCTACTTACAATGGACAGAAGCAACATGCCTGCTTCCTCACATCATTATCATGAAATGTAATATGAGTACAGCTTGTACCAAGACCCCATGGGCAATTCTGACAAATGTCCTGTCGATTGATTAGCTTTGAATTGTAACTTGAGCTCCAAGATCCCCGGGGCGTGCTTCGTATAGAGGGG
>JAODKC010000043.1:5926064-5944875 GCA_026777985.1 Mormyrops attenuatus
AATATAAATATATATATATATATATATACACACACACACACAGTATATAGCAAGATAAATGTGCAACATACTGTCGCCTAACGCGACATGGCAGCCAACCCACTTTAGTGAAATATATGGTCCTGTAAAATTACTGTATCACCATTACATCTCTGGAACAGACTGACAAGCTATTGGCAATCTGCAGAAATAAATCAAGTTGTAGGAATCACTGCATGTTTGTTTGGGCTTAATGGGAAATGAGAAGGACACCCCCTGTTCATTTAAAGAGGAAATAAGTAGGAAACATCATAACCCAGGTCTGATAGAGGAAATCAATGAAATGTGAAATTCCTTTTAAAGAAACCAGTAAACTGGAGACTCAGATATTTATTTTATGAAACAAGGTGGGAGTCAATATTTATTGTGAAGCAGACGACCCCTGACTCACTCTTGTGATTAAAGACTCCAGGTAATAAATAGAATAGACTCATTATATCATAAATTCTTTCAAACTACTATTTCCAAAGCAGATTTTTCATCTCAGCTGCCCTGTCTCTCTCTCCCGATCTTTCTCCCACACACACGGACACACAAACACCTGATTTCTCCCCGGTTTGTTTCTTCTCTACGCACAAGGTCTCCCAGCTTCAAAGGGGCACAAAAACCACAGCCCCTCATGAGCAGACATGAGAAGGAAATCTTACACAGACCCCCGCTCCCCCACCCTCCACCTCCACCCGACGTCCCCGGCTCCGCGTGCGGGGATACGCGCCCTCATGTGTGGCCGCGTCCACCATTTTGGAGGATGTCGGGCTGGAGCGCCTGAAATCCTCCAGGGCTTGTTTATCCCTCTGCCTGATGATTGCTCCTGCTTATCAGGATAAAATTAGCCCACTCTCCAGCCCCTCCGCACAGCTTCCAGCAAGCAGGCGCATCGCACCTGTTCCTGGGCTCTCGTCTATTTTAAGACCTTCTAAATATGGTCAAGCTATTTCTTATTCCAACCACGTCTCTCTCAGTGTCAATGACAGTCCTTTTGTATACAAGTGCAACAACAAATAGAGAAGCCAATGACATCGGCATTAATTCCTACTTACTCGCTAGTGCACCTGTAGCTATAATTTGTTTGCTAAATACGAGGCATTTGTGCTAACTCTTGGCTGTCCTGTAATACCGGTAGCATACATGATTAAAGCAACATAATAATTAACTAATGCTGATAATAATTCAATGCCGTGAACAAGGCCAGGATAAGTGAATAGAAGATGGCTGGAGGATATTACTAATAGCATTTAATAAAGGAACAGCGCAGAGTAACATCCGGCAGATAATGTTCAATATCCACCATGTCCCTCATCAGAAAAAGTGCCTCGAAGATGTATTGGTGGATGGAAAGCAGTGGGGAAAAAAAATAACAAAACAGCACAAACTTGGCAAATCAAAGACGCGTGTGTGCTGCTCAGTGGCAGGTCACTACAAAGAATGGAAGAAAATCTAAAAGCACGGGAAACAAACAAACCAACAAACAAAAGCACAGCGTCCTATGTGAATGTAGTTACCGGGAAGAGAGGAGAAAGAACGGAGCTGCTACTCACCAGGACCTGTGGGAGAGAAGAGAGGAGTGAAAAGGGGCCGGGAGCCTGACGACTGAAACAACAACTGTGACAGACAGCCGCCGCCTCAAAATAACCCAATGGATCTACAGTCACACCACCACAGGCCATCTCGCAACACATGTGCCAACCTTTTATCTTTGTGAGTGTAAGATCCCCCTTTCCCCGTCACATCGGCAAAGACTGAAGGTAGACACGTGCTACCTACTACTTAGCCGGTCAGTACACGGGCCTAGGTTACCTGCGGTGGCCGTGTCTTCTCACACACTTCTGTAAGGTGGCCAGGTGACAGGGGTCATCCTAAAACACTTCTGCAGCTTTCTTCTTTAATCATCTTACTTCTCAGAGAGGAGTATTATAGAATTCCGTCAGATTCTGAGCGCGAGCTTTGTTTATAAAGATCAGAAGGACACTACAGGTTCTGAAATTCATTGAAGGTGCACCTGATCTTTATACAGTGTTCTTGGGATACAAACAGCCTTGCCTCCTGACGTCACTCCTGCTTTCGTGGAAACAGCTTTTGTATATATTAGCTATCAAACCGCCCACGTAGTGGTAATAGACAAAATGTTTAGAAGACGTTACATTAAACAATGATTTAAACCCTCGTGGGAAGCTACCTCTCTGAGTCAATTTTATTTCTGTTGGCAAGCGTGTCTTTTTTTTCCTCTGGAAACAAGACTTTGAAAACAATTTACCGTCTGGCACTGAATGTCATTATCTGAACGCCGCACTTCTGACACTTGAAAGAAAAGGTGGGGGAAACTGGAACAGTGCGAAACAATTTGAACATACAATTCATCTGCAAGCAGCAGTGGGTAACCAGAACTGGCAAGGAAATAAATAAATATATATATACACACATAAAAGCTCCTCACAGGAACAAATTCAATGTGAGCTGTAGATTGCCTTTATTTTTAATGGAAAAAAAACTGTTGTTTAAATAATGTTCCATGATATGCATTTAACAGTTTTTAAGTGTTTGCTGTCGCCTTTACTTTATAATGAGCCATACAGCTGCCACTTTATCTTACACACTCTCCATGCCATGAATTTGAATTGCCTCATTTCATTCACCGCACCTATGAAGGCCCTGTGGATGTCGTTAGTGAAGCCATTTGCTTCTCATCTCCATGATTAAACAAGATGTTGACACTGTGCAGAGGAGCGTTTCTCATTGACCACACTGTGTACATGTTTAATAACACCACAATGACTGAGCAGATAGCGTCTGACTCCCGACGTGATTTCCTACAGGCCTCGCCTGTCAAAACATGGCCTCTGATTCAATATTAGCTTTGCACATGTACCAAACTTTACTAAACTCTTGTTGAAAAACACCAAAACAAACCACACATCGGTAACAATGCAGTAGATTTAGCGCTGTTGGCAAAATTGCAAGGAGTTTAATTCTTAATTCTTTGTTATAATGAAACTGCTGCAAATGGATGCTCGTAATACATTTTTTTTTTTTCAGTTGAGAAATTCTGCAGCTGACGTGACCAGAAAGGAGCATTCGTTCATCGCTAGCTCTGCCAGTGCGGAATTTGGCTCTTTAATCAAAGTCTAGGGTTTGGGCTCCGGTTTCTAAATGAGGCTGAGGGGAGGGGGGAGCCGACCCGAATGCCATCGCATTGCAGTTCCCTGCCATCGTAATGGGACGGCGCGGCAATCAGAACAGAGTGTCACTGGCCAGCCAGCTTGGCGGTTCATCCCCTCCGAGATGATTTAAGGGCGGGGCCGATAATAGATGAAGCGACATGGAGTCGGGGGGGAGGGCATTAGTCTGCACAATAGGAGTCCACGCTGTTAATCTTTCCCACTGACTTTTATAAGTGCCTCTATTTAATTACTTGTGAGAGGTGATTCTGACACTTTCAGGGGTTTAATTATTTCAGTTAATACATGTGGAAAAAGACTGGTAGAAAGATCCTGTAATAAAATAAATAAATTTTAAAAATTACACAGGCTTGTAGACATTCTCTCATATCTATTTCGTGTTATGCATTAAACAATTTTTTTTTTCTAAGGTGTTACGGAAACAAACAAACAAACAAACGAAAAAAAGTAAATAATGTGGAGTTTAGTCACTTTTCATTACGTCTATCCAAAATTATAAGATGGAATAATTACTTTTGCAGCAACTAGCAAAAATATGACATTTTTGACTGGAATAGCTATAAGAACTCATCAATTGTAATCAGAAACTTCGGCATCTACTTCCAGGATTTCCAGTAATTAAATAACGTGTGAAATTAAAATAACAATATGGGCCCTTTCATAATACACTGAAAAAATTAACAAATAAAAATGCATTTAAATGTCTTTAATTAATTAGATGACCCTGGATTTAACTGATGAGCTTCAGGAAGAGGTCTTTGTCGTGTCTATTCCCTCCACATAACCTCAAGGTTTTTCTTTTAATAGCTCTCTCTTGTGTCGCCCCGTCCGCTTTGACAGGTGTACAGATCTGAGATGACTGTGAGTGCAGGAATAACTCCGTGGCACGCTAACTTCCAAGCGGACGAGCCGCCCTCTCCGTCGATCGCGGCAGGGTGTCGGATGAGAGGGAGCCCGGGTTCGGCGGATCATTCGTCAGGCGTGCCGATGAAGAGTCGCCCGCCTTCGTTCCTAAATCCCTCTCTCAGGAGATGGAGCGTCTGACACTAAGGCTAATTCAAAAACGGTAGCTGATGGTAATAACACGACAGAGCCCAAATCGCTCACTGTGGTTATTCATCCTGGCGTTTATAATTCCCAGTGGATCTTAAAACATAAGAATTTAAATTTGACCCCCCCTCCAACCCCCCCAAAAAAGCAAAAAAATGATATACATACATACGCACACACAAACACACACTGCTGGATGCGTTGCAGCTCAAACAAAGGTAATGAAATTCATGGTAAGCTATTACCCTTCAGTCTGGCTGTGTGACTTACCAGTATGAACCTAATAAATGAGGCCTTAGCAACAAGGTGTTTTTTTGTTGTTTTGAAAGACAGTCCTGGGCTGTAAAAAATATACTGACACAATCTAAGTCTGAGAGGTTCTTTAATCTTGTCAGATGACATATCTAACAGTGTCTCCAGCAGTGGTCTGACAGAACGACAATCCAGAATGGCTCCCAAGCTGCAGGGAAACTGCCCTAAATTACCATCAGACAAACAAGACTCCTTGGCACTTACTGCACTCTGCCGGGAAACTTGCTGGAGTAAGATAATAAGGACAAGGAGGAGAAGAGTGGGAAAATGGTGCTGTGGCAGCGTTCATTATGCTCACGCGCTGGGCGGCCAGTTCACAGCATATACAAATGAAATGTAACCTTCACCCCGAGCCATGCGCATATCATCATGTCTAGAACCTTGGGTATGAGGTGTGATCGACCCGCCTCTGTACCCGTTTATTTTCATTAGCCGATGGTGGGAAAGATGTCAGACGTTTTAGCCAATACAAGGAGATCAAGGAAGGATTTGTTGGCGTCCATGGCAAAGGTCTGCGAGGTGTGTGAAGACTTTGACATCAATATTACTTTTTTTTTTTAGAATGACTTCATCACTACCATGATTAAATCAGACCTTGATACTGGACAAGCTAATAGCCAAGTGGAAGGTACATGGCCCCAAAGGTTGCTTCTCCTTCCATACCAAGGTCCTCTCCGGCTATCTCACTGGGGACACCCTTGACATTTCATCAAAGACCTTCCACTACCTGTTCACACTGCTTCAGATTGGTTATACTCGTAATTAGTAATTTCTAGAGGCTAATCAGAGTTTACATGCGCAGCAGTACACCAGCTGCTTCTACTTGGGTGTATTATGTAAGTCACCTTGCCTCGACAGCCCAGCTTACCAAAACACTGCCATTCATCTATCATCACTGAAGCCTGTCGCTGTGACATTAGGCATCTTTTTGCAACACTAAACACTGTAATATCATGCTCTAGTTGTGCACAGCATCTCCCTATAAATCCTGCTTAAATAAGAAAAAATAACATGCTTATTTGTCAGTTAGTGTCGTTACCCTGCAGTTTGCTAGCATTCCATTCTTCCCTAATTCTTCCACTTTATTTGTTTATATATTATTGCATTTTGTTTTTAGCTTTTTGTCCAGATGCTGCCTTTGATTATCTTGTTTGTTGTTTACTAGGCGCGGTGGTTATATCAGATGTGCTGTGGTGACAGTAAGAGCAGATTTGCCGCTGTGGGCTGCTGTCAGGGTGTTTTATCGCGTTCTGCATCATGCAAAGCCTGATTTACTCTAGATTCCATCTTTAGTAATACATTATGTTCTTACAACGCCCCTGCATTTGTTTTGCTTTGAACTATATATCAATAATGGTATATTTCATCACTACCATGTGTATTAATTCAATTACTCTCAAAGCCAGCTAGGGGGCAAAAATGTGAGATTTTATTGACTATTGGAGGAGGAGAGTTAGAAATATCCTCATGCTTAAATGTAGCTTTTACTAAGGAAACAGGAGTCAGACGCCTTTCTAACATCTCCGCTGACTGGCAGCGGCCGCTCTCTAAGGACAGACCCTTCTCACTGTCCGGCCCTTTCTCTCACTGCCTATTTTACTGAGCTTTTTGGTATTAATATTTCCAAAGTACAGCTTCAAAGACAACAAAGGACTCCATAGCCCAAAGCCTCACATAAATCATTTTATTTATTGTACTCAAGTGCATTTTCAGGAATCTCATTCAGTTATTAAGCGATTCTTCCGCTTTTCAAAAGAAACATTTATAATAATATGTTCATATAATCAT
The DNA here is from genome assembly GCA_026777985.1 of Mormyrops attenuatus. NCBI lineage: Eukaryota > Metazoa > Chordata > Actinopteri > Osteoglossiformes > Mormyridae > Mormyrops > Mormyrops attenuatus. Next base: position 5,932,430 of record JAODKC010000043.1, read on the forward strand.
ATGTTTCGATGGGACACTCTATCACGATCGACACAGTTTTTCTTCTTTCTACTACAGAAGGTCACTCAGAAGGTCACCCTAAGTTATTCCTAACATTGCGCAGTAAAAGTTCCTTGATGAAGAGCATTAAAAAGTGATCTGGAAAAAAAAAACGTCTCAGTGACTGGATGGTATTTGCATATAGTTATATGCTGTCGCTCAGTGTCGTCCATCAAATGGGTGATCAAATGTGACGAAAGAAAGACAGTGGACTCTAAGCAAAATGACAGGGACGTCTACATGTGTCCTTTTCTCTGATGGCTGACATTTGCTTGACATCACATGCTACTGCTGGATTTCTCAACATTCTTTGTCCATCGTATTTTGATAATATTTTGACATAATACTGGACTCAAGCATCATAAAATAAAGAATTTCCAGAATTCCCCCCCTGGGACCAATAAAGTCCATATTAATCTTAAACTCAAGTTACACTCTGATGATCTTACTTGGCTAACCCCTCACCCCCTTGTAACACTTGTATAAGTTGTATACGTCCTAAGCTTCATGTAGTTGCTAAGTACTCAAAGTATTCATATAACTTCAACCACAAACCTCTTATTCAGAATTCATTCATTTTCAGAATATCTGTGATATCAATAACACAGAACACAGCCTTCATAAAGGTAAAGATATTAAAAATGCAGTACAATAAACAATCATTTTTTAAAGCTGTCCTTTTGTAGATGGATATATCTGTCCCTAGACCTTTTCATCCACTTCTCGAACCCGACTTTTTGCACCCCCCCAGAATTTATACTTGATGGACACACTCCATTCAACTGTGATCTCATCTATGTCAAATATGGTCTAATTCTGTTTTGACTGAATCAGAGGCTACTTACTGTGACTAGTTATTTTGCCACATAAAAACCACAAGCTCCTAAATGCTTTTTTTTAAATGCAGGCACAGTGATACGCTCTGTTTGTAATTTGACTTGTCGTGCTGAGGTATATTTTTCCTGGCACAAAGTCTTTCTGTACCCATGCCAGAGTCTTGTGAGAATGGTTAATTAAGCCACACCGAAGGAGAGCTCCCTAACAAATATGTCAAGAGAAATGAGTCGCTGATGTTTTTAATCTATACCATGATTATTGTTTAAGTGATTGTGTCTGAAGGATAATAGCTTTGTGAAATTCTGATAGACAATTCATGATTCCTGAAAAGCATTTCCCTAATTATCCTCTGATGCTGACGTTTGATCTTAATTTTCTTGAGCTTGACATATACATCAAATTAAATGTGTTTTCTCCAATACTGCTGCAGTCTATGCACAATACCTCCATTTCCATCGTCACTGGGTTCTTTTTCTGTTCACAGTTTTAGTCTAATTCTGTGTTAGACCTGCCTGTCCCTCCTGTCACAGCAAAGACATGAGCTGACACATGCTTTTCTAAATCTGCTCACTTCCCAGCAGACACAGGGCAGGAGAGCTCTGCACTGATTGAAGGAGCTCTGGATCTCCCAGTATTTTATTGTTAGTGGAGACATACCCTGGCCAATTTAAACCCTCCGCCCAATGGCTGAATGATATCAGGTTCTTTTTTTCCCCACCACTGTGGCTTCCTGGTATAAATAACACGGCCCAGATTGTAATCAGGCCTAGTCTTCTGCCAGACACAGTGATTCAACTGGCAGAATCACTGAGGAGACTCTCCTATTTTCTTCTCACTTGTAAACTCCGGTAAACCTTTATTCAGTCCTTGGCATCATAAGCTTTTGACAGTTGTTCAGAAGCGTGTTCGCAGTAAAACATATCTTCGTAACGTGACAATGTTAAATGAATTTAAGTTGGGAAAGGCACTTGGAATAGAATTTCACAACGAAAAACAAAGTGGCATAGGACAGATTTGCATTTTGCACACAAAAAGATGCACTCCGCAGCTTCCTTTGGCTGCGTGTCCTCTCGGCGTATGCTTTCTGAATGACACAGACTATGCTTCCTGGATGCTGAAGCAGAAGACACTATTTGGAACTCAGTGAATCTGTTCTCAAAACAGCAACCAGTACACAGACAAGCTGTGAGCTTCACACAGTGTTTTTTATTTTATTTGTTTATTCCTCTGTGGCAGTACATAATCCTCTGGGTCAGCCTCACCACGGCGTGTCTCCAGCGCTGACATATCTACACACTGGGAAGATGGACATCATATAGATAGGAAGATCGGCTTTAGCAAGTTGAGTCCTCAGTGTTTTTTTCATTGTTCCCAACCTGACACTATTAAACAGTTATTAATTTGTTCGCTCATTCATTCATTCATTTTTTTCCAGTTACGCTGACTGTGATATGTTTACTTCTCTCAAATTTTTCAAATGGCCCTTGCCAAAATGTCTTTCAGCCATGTTTTGACTGGCAAACTATAAGTTAAAATCACCGTTAAAGATTGCCATGCTGATAAAATTAAAAGGTCTAATGTGTAATACAGCCCTTCTCTGGCGTGACATCGGAATTAGTCACAGGAGATGGGTTTTCCTGTAACACTTTCCGGGGGCCTGGCTAAACACAAGAAAAGTTAATTCCCTCCAGTACCGTTGGTTCTTCGTACCTTTAATGACCTGTGAACCGCTTGCTCATTCTTCAGTCACTCCTGTGAGCTTCTGCTATTTGACGTAAACCTTAAACAGTACGAAATCCAAACAGCAGCACGTCTTTTATGATGCGCTCTGAGTAGGGAAGATTAGGTGAGCGCGAAGTGGTCTGTATCTGCAGTTACTTGCTGCGGGAACGCATTAAACGTGTTAGACAATTGTTTAGTATGCACTTTTATTTGGAGCAATTTGCATAGCATGCAATTGTACACCTCAGCAGTTTTTGTAGCTGGTTATTTTGTATATCCAGTATAGAAACACAGACTGCCAATTGAGCCTTAAATTCTTGATCGCCATCACATTACTTGGTGCCCATCAGACAATAATACCACAAATTCAAATCCTTATAGTTACACATAGCACTAGTGCTGAATCAAGAGCTACGAGTCAAAAATCACATGCAAAAGAGATACAGTTCATAAGGATGGTTCTTTGAATGCAGTTTAAAAGGGTCTTTTAATTTCATTTGACGATGCTGAAGCCTAACATTCAGTTCAGTATTAATTGCAGCTTCTGCTATCTCTGAGAAATGTAATTTCTCTCACTGCAAATTACAACATTACATTTCCCCTCGTTCTAATTCATCGGAGACCTAGTCTTGTCTCAGTTATAAAGTGAGAGCACTTTTAAGGACAGAAAATCCCCAACGACAATATGTTGAGATTAATTCTCCCAGTTTTTAATATATGGCAAAAATCACATTTGGAGCCCGCTGACCTTTACAGTAACTTTCATTTATTCATTTAGCCAGTGTTTAAAATTAATAAAAAGTGGTATTTCTGCAGCAAATGCAAAATCATCTGGAAATATAATAAATGAATGCAGTAAAAAGCTGGCTGGGCTGTGAACTCTTGGAATGCTCGTCCCACAACACGCTCTTGTTGTCGTCTTACAAACGTCGGCCATGCCGGACGCGTAATCCCTCTGCTTCCATCTCAGCTCCCCGTAATCCCGTAATAATTGCTCTAAGTGTAGCAGGTAGCATAGTGGCGGTTTCACCGGAAGCCAGGCATGGTCCTGCTGAAATACCTTTCCTTGGGGCACTTAAGCTGATTGCTCCATAAATGCGTAAACTTGTGAAAGTTACTTCTGGGAACAAGCTGTTGTTGCGATTACAGTGAGGTATTATTTAACACTGGTGATATACGGGTCGGTAACAATTTAGATATCACTGTAATACAAACAATTATGTGGGAACAAACAGTGGGTAAGAAACATAACACTTATAAACAAAAGTAACCTTGTGTGTTGACCTGGTTAATGAGCATCACACATTCCATCTGGCAATATTAAACAGGCCAGATATCCTGATTCTCGCTTTGCAAGGTAATAACTGTAGACAGTGATGTATGCACGTCAATAGTTGACATTAATACAGCATAATTGTGTCAATAGGATTCAAATTTACTCCCACATTGTGTCTTGCTTACAACGGCAGCCGGCCAGCTAACCAGGACCCCAAAATGAATCTGTCGACAGCAGAAGTCCTTCATACCACAGCCGATCCTTAAACCTGTCGTGAGATTACTGTCACACTGGACATCTTGACGAAAGTGTCATCAATAACTGTCGATAACTTTGGAGGCACTGTTTATGAGAACCCCTCCCTCTCCCAGCACATAACTGGCGTACCCTGAAGATGCAGCTGCCCACAACACAAACCGACGGCTCAGGCTATACCTCAGAACACCTAGAACCAGGCCTACAATCGTGGCTACATGACTCAATGCTACAACCCTGGATTGCATTCAAAACATTAATACTGCACAGTTCTCAATCACCGAGACCTCCAGATCCTTATATACCCCATTAAACTCACAGTGCTTTTCTACAGAAAGACAACCAATTGTTCTAGGTCTGGAAGCCATAAAATGAAATTTCCCAGCCTTGGCACAAGTTCCTAACAAGCTTCCTATCACTCTAAGTTGTTTCTGGATCCCTCAACTCTCTGACTTTATGTGTAAGTTTAAGGTAGTTTCTGCAGTCTTGGACTCTATTCAGTGTCACCTTTTCATTTGTATTCTTAATGCCCTTGTTGCATAAATAAACATTTTAAGTAATGCTGCTGATTTTACAAAGACGTTAATATACTTAGATCAGTGCACTATGATTTGCATAAAGGGAAGGGCACTACAAGTATTGTATTCATGTATGAAACAACACTACATACAAATTACTGATTACTTGCTAGTGTTGATTTCCTTTGTTGTCTAATGTATTTATAATACTATGTACTGACTTGCAAGATGTTTTGGGCAAAAGTGCATGACAAATAAATACATTCAAATGTAAAATATGAGAGTCCCTCAATCAATTCAAGGGTATAATGGAGACAAACGGCCCTTTTAACTGCTTACTCATCTCATACTGGTAGGATGGCACCTAATTGATCTCTGAATTGCCACCATGAATCGCCAGTTTGATTCATGTAATGGGAATTGAATGCCACCAATCTGCATCTATTCGCATGGAAGCCATTAACAGCGGAGGGTCATTGCCGTGAACAATGTCAATGACATCCAGAGAAGAGACTTTCAGTCTCACTGATGGCTGAGCAGCACTGAATACAGTTGATAAGAACATTTTTTCACCAGCAGGAACACAACTCCGTGCTTCACTGTTCAGTGTTAAAAGCACAGAAAGAAATAATTACGAAAAACATTCTGAAACCAATAGACAAATGCCACAATCAAAACCATTAAGAATGTATCAGTGTTGCGAGATTAATTTAGCTTAAAACCAAGTGTAACAAACCTTGTAATTACAATTGGACATACCATAATAAAGAATGGTGATGCTTTGTGACTATATATAAGTAACAGTCAAAGTTATTTTTCATGTTTGTGTATTTAGGGGCATTCACGAAATGTTTAACAAGAGACTGACACAATGTTAACGAATAAGCATGCTAAATAATCAGGGGACGAATCACAAGAACTGAGTGTTAGTAATCCATCCGAAAATGTGTTTACATTTTGCACCAGTCACTTAAATGCTAGTAGTAATTTCGAAAAGGGGAAGAACAGAAATAATGGTCACGCTTTACTTGGCTACCCAGTTACGACTCGAGATCAAATCAACTGATATGGTTGCTGCATGAAATACCTGAACCGTCATGATTGATTAATGATCGACAAATATGGGATCAGTACGTAACTAACACTTAGTCGCTGCATAATTAATGCATTAAGTAGACGTTTACAACTACATGTTTTGTGCCCCCTCAAGTACAATGTTACTGGAATAGCTGTAAAATAAGGAAACCTTATACGTAAACGATTTTGCACCAGGTAATAAATAATAAATAATAGATAATAAACGTTACACTTTACTGTGATTAGGCATGCAATGTCCGAAAAGTAAACTTTTAAAGGTACATGAAGTCTGTCCAGCTAGTTAGCCAGAGAACATTATTTATAGTATTTTTATAGACACCAAGTTTGAGGAACCTACTTCAAATAGCAGTTGATATTGCAACATCGAGGGTGACTTTCAAAACAGCTCACAACGTCCAACAAGTATTAGTTATCAGTCATGGGCGGGGGAGCTGCAATATATTTTAATCACGTATATTTTTACATTTGTTTGCATCAAACGCATAGGGTTCTTTTAAAGATATATATTAAAAAATCCGCGTTCCTATAGATACGAAACACACCATCGTAATTAATGCGACAAAGCATTAAAATTCATATTTGCATAACAGGGCGTTCAGGAAGAAGTTAAATACGGAATTAAAGGGACAGACCCTTGGTCCAAAAAAAAGGGACCCCGTGAATAAGACTTCTAATCCCAAATTTCACATGAAGCATTGTTGCAACGAGAAGGTAACTAACAGTATTTGTCAGATGCACCCTGGGAAATGTATGACACTGCAAAACACTTGTGATTTATGCTCTAGGATAGAGAAAAATGAAACGCAAGACCTTTAAAAGCACATTTTAGACTAATTAAGAAGATTAAGATACTCTTTATAATTTGAATCTGTATTATAGTGTTACGTTAGTGTATTAGAGATCGGCCAGAAGCAGATATAACTGTGGACATGTAACGGCGGTTATTGTTGGCATTCTAAAGAATATTATGATTTCCTATGTTTCTGCAGTATGGCGAAGTATCCTGCTTCTTCTGCTGTGCACGCTGCCGGAGACAGCAGGTCTGCAAAGTGTCCAGGTCTAATCACAAGCTGATGACTTCAGCAGCTTCTGTGGAGATATCTGCACACACTCTGTCCTTTTAGGCTCCTGGAGTTCTCTCAACATAAGGCCGATAGGCTTGTCAAGGATACAGCTACATGCTAGAGAAATGGCAAGGTCACTCAATTGCGCTGTCGTGTCCCACTGCCATACATGATCCATCACACTTCATAAGACACTGCAAGAGGGTCGAGTCAAATGTCAGAACCATTAGAGATCTCCACTATATCCGTAGGATCCATTCTATCATTAAAAAATAAGCTCACCATACACAAACAGGGACATAAAACAAAGCCTGAACAAGTATACAATCACCGACCACTTTTTCTTATTAAGTCTTATTAAGTGCTTATTAATCAAGTTGCTCTTACAAACAGTGAAACGTTTGGCTGCAAGTGGATACATACTGCATCTCTACAGGGTCAAAAGGGTCAGTTACCGTGTGACCAAGCGTTAGACCAGCTAAAGCACCTGATCTAAGTGATTCTGAACTTGCTATGATGGTCGGTACCAGACACAGTGGTTTCGGCACGTCAGAAATAGCCACCATCCTGGGACTTCCATGCACTACAGTGTCTAGGGTCCACGGGGAAAGGTGTAATAAAGAAACAAAAAAAATCCATTCAGGAGCATTTCTGCAGCTGAAAACGCCTTACTGAGAGGTCAGAGAAGAATGACCAGACTCCTTAAAGCTAACAGGAAGGCCACAAGTGCGAAAACAACAGCTCAGAACAACAGCGGTGTGTAGAAAGGCTGCTCTGAATGCACATCTCGCCTACCCCTTGACATAAGGGGGTCGTACTTGGTAAGACGTGGCTGCTGAGAGTATATGTACAGACAAGAACTCTTTGTTAAGAACATCAGTCACACAGGCAAGTCATACTCAGATCAAACTCAAGGTCTTATCTCTGGGGGACTGCGATACCTGACTGCCACACAGCACATATTGTACTTGCACATGCAAACACCTAAATACTGAAGTCATGTCACATTTCACATGACAGCATGTATACCAAACCTGGACAGAAATCCTCTTACAGGTGCAAAGAAGCTGAATCAAAGGATGCAGAATCATCTACGGTTTTAGGTTGTAAGTCTTAGTATGGAGTCGGGGGCCATGCTGATTCCAATAAGGCTTTTTCCCTAATACTCTTAATTCTAAATGAAATATATGAAGTCCAGTTTTTAGGGTAACCAAACTGGTTATAAAACTTGACTGTTGAAAACATTATAGCACTGCTAAATGTTACAACATAAGAGACCCCCCCCCCCCAAGGATATGCATATTTTATACTTGATAAATCTCAAGCTTGATTTATAATCAGGGACCCTCAAATACCAAGACACGTGCTATAAATAAGGGGTGAGGTACATTAAAATAGAATTGCCCATAGCTCAGATGACATTTTTACACCTTAGCATGGAGTTAAGTGCACGCATCTCAGTACAGTATAAATGTGAGAATTGCAGCGGGCAGCCCTGGACCCCACAACAGGCTGAAGTGAAAACGGCTTGGGAACAGACAACATATTCTTAGGCTGGCTGTGTCACAACAGAGACGTAAACTGAAAAAAAAACCCAGCACATCGCATACCCATCTGTGACGCATTTCAGCAGCCTTTATTAATGTTTGCAAATTAAAATATAATAAATTAAATATTTTTCTTCTAAAAATGTACAAAAATACTGTCAAACTTTCCTAGAAAGCCTTAGCACAGTAGTATTGCCATGTATCGCATAAACTAAAGAAGCACAGTGGTGTAAAATCTGAAAACCAAACAGGAAGAAACTTCTGCGGATTTGGCTTTTATGAGTAGTAGGTGTCCCATGCCATTTTATTGTCTGTACATAAAATCGCTGGGGGAGGATCAGGAAGAAGTGGCCCCGCCCATAGGCATTCCCTTGCTAAAGACAGACTCGGTTTAAGCGAGATCTAAACACATTCTACTCTCCCCTTCCTAAACGTCTGCAAATGTGATTCCCTTAAAAAAAAAGTTCATCTCGATACATTTCTGAAAGACTCGTTTCACTGACATGAGTAACTCTAAACATCATAAACATTTCAGCAGGAGGACAAAAAAGAAAACATGCCCACACATCTTAAAGAGTTTTCTTCCTTGGTAATCAGACAAATCATTTAACAGCACAGATATCGGGTAAATATATGGCCACTAAATTGTACAGTATATTATTGTCTGGAACAATTACACAGTACTTGCCTACAAGCATGTTTAATAACCACTTACAAAATTCCGAATAATGTTTTAATTTATATTAATTTTAACATCTCTAATCCAAAAATGTTTAAACGATGCAGTAAAATAAATATTCGACGGAGCACAGCAGTTGTACCGTTAGCAGGGTATGTTACACAATTCAATTGTGCTTTTTTTTTTCCTTAACGAATTTCAAGGACCGCAAAACCAACTTAATTCTCCAAAGTTTCGCGTAATCAAGCCATGATGCATAGCATGGACTAAGAAACCATTTACTCTGAACAAAAAAAAAAATAAAACAGGAAAAAAGTCCTTGCGATGGCGTACACTTCTATATGTCATACCAATCTTTCTCCATGTCGCATACGATTTACAAGAAGCACCTCTAAATCTTAGAGGGATAAAATAATCATGAATACGTGGTGGATATCTTCTCTTTCTCCGCGCTGAATATGTTTTATGAAAGTGATTGAATCATAGCTACCGGGTAAAAAGGGAGGGGGGGGGGGGGGAATGTTTTTAAAGTCATATGAGCAAATTAAAAATACCAGTCCTCTTGGTGGGATCAGCAGCTGACTCGGCTCGGCTGCTGTTTGCACACGAAGTCTGTCATGAAATCAAACTCGTTTTGTCCCAACCATAGTTCCGGTAGCTCCTTGATGCGGTCCAGTCCCATTTCTATCACCAAAGACATCAAGACCTCCTCGTCCAGAAAATCCGTGTCGATGACGTTGGGGGGCAGTATTGCTGCGGGCACATGATGCGTCGGTGTGGGCAGGCTGCTGAGTTTCGGGTTGCCGTCTCTGAATTGCTGTCCGTGACCGTTAATCTGATGGCTCGCAGGATGCAGATCGGGCATATAATGGTGATGAGAGGGTTGCGTGAGGTGGCTATAATACGGCGTGTTGAGCTTCTGCAGCTGCATGCTGGCCGGGAGCTGTCCTTGACTGCTACCCACGTAGTGAGAGCCGTAGCGGGCGGCTGGGGGCATAGAGCCGCTCGCATGTCCTCCGTTTACATTCCCAGAGCCTATAGGATGCCGGATCCCGTGGTTTGAGTTTACATTCCCCCCTCCGTAGTGCAAATGATCGCTCATTAACCCACTGTAGCCATGCTGCTGCTGCTGTTGCTGCGGCTGCTGTTGCTGATGGTGATGCGGGTTTGAAAACTGGCCCATTCCCATCCGACGCGCTTGTTGGTGGTGATGAAGACCATTAACAGCTTCGGGGAATCGTCCATGGTTCATAGCCATCATGCGGTCAGCCATTCCCCCCCTGTCTACAAAACAAACAAACAAACAATATATATGAAATTGAAACATTAAAGTAGTTGCCACGCGTCCCGGAGAAAACTCCTCGCTTGAAGACCCACGATAGTAAAAACTATGCAAGGCGGGTCTATTTTTTTTTTCCCCGTACAGACGCATAAATATAATTAAACAAACGTCGCATCAGCGTTAAGATAAATTAGACGTCAATTAAGTGAAAAACCACACATCGTGTGTTAGGCAACTGTGTGATAAGAGAGCAGCTTCTTAATAAAGACAATGCAACAAATGCACAAAATAACTACCAAAACAGCTAATAATTAACCTCAACTTGAGACAACTTTTACATGATGCCGCGACTTCCACAAAAAAAGAGAAAATTAAAACTCCTTCCCGCGACTTTGACTTCACGTGTGTGCGTGCACAAAAATCAGAATTAAACCGAATTACCTCCTCGGCTAGATCTCCTGGTAGTAAAGAATCGCCGTCCGCTCCGTGCAAAAGTCCAGCAACTAAATGTAATCTGCAGTCCAAAATCGCCACTTGCATAGACCACCGATGCTTAGAGCCTCCGTACCCTGTGCGAACATATAAAAGTGCTCAAGGCGCTTTTGGCCGGTGCTGATATACAATCATCCGGGGGCGGAGCGTAACAAAAGCCCGAGTCCGGATCCAGGATCGTGCAAAACGTGGAGCGGATTTCACACGCAGCGATCCGCCTCTCCACGGGTAAAGCAACGCCGAAGACCATTACCTCACTGCAGCTATTTCTGTTCGTAAAGGCAACGGAGGGGAAAGAAAGAAAAAAAAAAACATGGAATCGCGTTTCATGGCTACAAAAGAGCAGCGCTGTGGAAAGATAAAGGGAATCTGCAATCTTTGCATTATTATATCAATATGAAAACGCATATAGCAAAATGAAAACACACACACACACACTCAGATTTATAAGCAGGGATAGAAATATATGTATGCATGTATATCTGTGCGTGTTGACGTTGAGAAATATACGTGTGTGTTTGTTTAAAGTTCCCGCTGCTTAACGTGATATATTCCCACATTTCGATTACAGCCGCAGAAAAGCTGCCTAACGTGATTTATTCACCGACTGACAAAGTGTTACATCTCCGATCCAATGTGACTGCAGCCGTGGCCGTATTTACCCGACGGAGGTTGAGAAGCGGCGCTCCGCGTTTTGCAAAGCGCCCTGCTCTAGTTCCCAGACGTGCGCCGCTTGAGTGCTGTACGCGACTCCGAGCACAGGGTCCCCAAAGACGGGACGTGAGAGGCGTCACTGCCCTGTAAACAAACCTATTCACCTCAGCCCGACCATGCCCACTGCAGCAAGCAAACAGCCTCCCGCTGCGGATCCGCAGGGCTCGCTGCGTCTCACGCCGTCTAAATATGGACCGCGCTCCAAATTAACGCGCCCGGATTGGAAACAAATTAGCAATGCATGAGTGCAAATACCAGGTTATAAAAGGAAACACAACTTAATAATGTTAACGGGGTGGCCATTTGTTTAGCATGCACTCGGTCGTCTTGGGTTACTACACACAGAGACAAAGAATTTTAGTAGCATTGCTAATCCGTGTATAAACTAACCGAAACTCTCTCTAATCCCTTTGTTCCATTGTATATGTGTATATCAGTGTAATTATTATTTGTATATATACATATAATTGATTTTTGTGCGTATTAGTTATGCGTTATGTGCATGTGAATTTGTATCATACATCATTTTATCATATTTCTAAAATTTGGAGTTGTTGCATTTCCTAGTAAAAAAAAAAAAAGAATGCAGTTAGATGTTTTAACAGGTTTATTGTTTCAGAAGGCCAAACCTTTGTGCCAAAACAAATGCAGTAAGTGATTAGGAGACCCTAGTGGTAATTTAACCTACAAGACAAGAACAGCGTATTTCAAAAATGCATTATAATCAAATTCCGCTGTGTGCTGACACAAAGAATGAGTTTGAAGTGGCCCGGCTCCATGTTCCTCTAGTGCCATGGAGTGTTTTGTGTGAGTTTTTGAAAAGCGGCACTGTTTTGACTGAGCGTGAAGGAGAGCTATGTGAGGACACTCGGCTGACTGAGTAGTAGATAGAAAGGCACTGCAGAAATAAATGCAAAGGAATG
>JAODKC010000043.1:5945009-5958722 GCA_026777985.1 Mormyrops attenuatus
GGGGGGCAGATTGTGCTGGGCAGCCCTTTTCCTTAGAGGCGTGAAACTGAAAAAAAATCCAAGGAAGTGGAGAGGAGCCAAAGAAGAACAAGAGGAAATTAGGGCACATTTACAATTTGGAGTCTTCGCTGCATCATTGCAGTAGCAGTAGCATAGAGAGTAAGACCGGAATGGGGCTGAGTGTTGGAGGCTAGGGGTTATGCTTCCTGAGGTTTACTCCCCAGGCCTGTCGGGCGCAATGGTAAGCGTCCTTCGTGTAGATGGGGACATGCTGGAGGGTGGCGGTGCTGGACGGAAAGTGAGGTTTGAGGCATTGAGATCCTCTTTGGTGGACAGGTGTCCAAGGCAGTAAAAAAGCTACTGTAGATGGAGGGTGCAGCTGTGCTCCGGCTGGTTAATCGGGTTACTCTTACTGGTTAATTTCTCTAGCATACAGATGTCACTCAGAAACTTGCTCAATAGACGCAATTGTGGTCAACCTCGGATGTCTTGGCTAGCTGATGTTCAGGAAGTGCTTACTTTATAATGCTCTTGGGTAAGGCTACTCTATCTAACATAGCCATTACTGTAAGAGAGCAGGTTATCTGAATAGCCCCCTATAATTAGTTAATTTAAATTATGAAGGATGTAAGATGGTTTGCTTTTTATCCTGCCTGTCATGTTCTTAGGCGGCAATTCAAGGTTGACTGACTGTACAAGATTCTGAATGAAAGGAACTGAAAAGAGGTCTTTCACATTACAATAGGCTATTTTAAAAGCTGAGTGCAGTTTTTTTTTGGACTGCTTCATGTCTCTAATTTGTCATGGTTAATACTCACTTTCATCTTTTAGTTAATGAAAAAATAAACACATACAGGCACTACATGTTTCCTTGGATAAAAGCCGCAGGTAAAGTAATATTAAATACATACTAACATATATCAACTCTTTTTAAGCTAAATGCATGATCCTGTTCCTGAATACTGTAATGCACTGCAACCTGACTGTAAGTATGATCAATGCCAGAGATACATAAGCCAAAGATATACACACAGGTTTGTCATTACTCTCCATTCATTTCTATGGGGAAAACTGTAATCCCAACATGACGACCTTAAGCCCTACCCAGCCCTAACCTTAACCATAAGTAACCAAACAAAATATGATAATTTTGGCATTTTACTTTTTTAATTCCATTTACAGATGAAAAATGGTCCTCACAATGTCAAAATAACAGGTTTTTAATTACATTTTGGGGAACATTTGGTCTCCACAATGTAATATAAACATAATCCACACAGACACACATATTTTTCTCAGTTTTACCAATGTACAATCTATAGATGCTTGCTGACCTGGGAATGAAACAGTAACACAGCTTTTGAATACGGCCAGGGGTGATTTTTTTTAACTTGGTGTCATCATGTTAATAGTGGAATAAACAGTTACCATTATTGCATAAAATGCACTAAAATGAGAGATGTGAAAATGCGGTCTCTATGAATGGATTTATCATTGAGCACATAGCATTTGTCAAACTGACATTAGCTGTGCACAAGATCTTTCCAGATGTTTCATTTTAATTTAGCCTTACAGTCTAAGAACCCAGGGCATCATAAATACCCTGTAGATTCTATAGTGTCAGAATTTAGGTCATAATGACAAGCATTTGCAGAGCATGGATTGTAACAATATGGTACCACTTACTGTGGATTTCACACGCTATCATACTGACAGATTTTTTTTTATTCAGTGTTGACTCCAGCATTATGCATAATACAGTATTTTTCCTCCAATCTGTGCACCATCAAAACCTACCTGAAGCCATAATTGGGCTCTCAGCAATTCCGGAAAAAATACCTTGCATTTACTACTTTGTTTTACAAGAAGAGAGATGTTTTCCCGTATACCCTAAGGAACAAAACACCAGTTAAAGTAATTTATAACTGAAGATTAAAATATGGACAGGTCAGAGTGGCAACCCCGAGAGAGACCGTAAAGGTCTGCATCCGGCTAATAACAAATTTGTATGCAGAACATCGCTGGTTTGAAGGGAGCCTTGGAAGGGAACATTGGGCCATTTTTTAACTTAGCCATGGCACAAACAGGCTTTGTGGCTGAATTTCCTGTTTTTACATCATTCCTTTGACTTGAGTATATTTAAATTATTAATTTCAGCATAAATGGCAATAAATATCTTCTGCCCAGTAATCCTGGGGCATTTTCTAGGAAAGAAAATGTACACTAGTGGCCAGAATTGTGGAAACACTACCAATTTTTAGAGATTGCATTTATTCCAGTTGCTCCAGTTACGTATTTAATAGCCCAATGTATGATATTTGTAAACATTCTTTGGTTGTATATAAACATTACTGCCGATATTCGTGTAGTAATTTTTAAAGAGAAAAATGTTAGGTATTTCCACAATTTTGGCCACTCGTGTATATAAATGATTTCAGGCATTACTTAGTTGATTTTGCCAAAATGAAGTTCATTATATTGCAGAGGTAATTGTATAATAAACTTACTACATATAAATAAATATTCACTAAACAGGTCAACACCATCTATTCAAGTTTTCGGGAGATTCCATCCTATGTACACAAGCTAATATACTGTAATAGCTGTGAGCAGACCCCATGTGGTTTGGCCTAAATGATACACTTTGCTTTTGAAAGGGGATGCTTGTCTTTCATTTGATTCCTTTCTGATTAACAGATTTCCATCCTGTACCGGCTCTTATTCTGGAGTGGTCCCGTCTGCTTCTGAAGTTTCATTACGGCTCCCGAATCCAATAGGACAATGGCATTCCTCGGCTTCTTAATCTGAACGTCAGGCTCGAATCAGCCCCAGCGGGGAATCAAACTAATGAGCCCATAACCACTAAGCCATATGGCTGGAGCCTACTGCGCATCACGGCCGCGGGAAGCCTTCTCCCTGGCTCTTACGCACGCGATGTTACAAACGGGAAGGAAAACGGCTCGCTAACTACCCCAGGTGCGGGTCACGTTTTGCACTCTCCTCCGCGTATGAAGAGCTGAGAGTTTCCGAAGATACAGATCACAGATGGCGCTGTCTGCTATAACGTCCAGTCGCCTGATCAGTGCGGGCCAGCAATAAACCCAAGGGTCAGCATGATTTCATAGAAATCGAGCGCACCGTTTTATGCCTCATAGTAAATCAGTGGGCAAGGTTGGAAAGGGCCCTTAATCCTACTATCTTTTAATCGAACCTCAGAAACCAATATATGGTCTTGCCATGAATTGACTGCTACTCTATAGTTTGCGTAGCGACTCCCCCAAATGAAGCCACTTTCCCTGACTCCTTACTCTTTTAACTCTCTGCTCCCTTGGTTGTCCTTCGTCTTCCATTACAGCTGAGTAATACTCTTTTGGCCACTTCAAGACGGTATACGGTAACACGTTTTCACTGAATGTGATGCTTATTTTGAACTGGGAGATGACTTAGGCAGCCAACCAAAGCGCCACAATAGAGAGAGTGACAAATATATGTTTATCTGTTAATCTCTCGTGACATCAACGTGGAAAGTAACGTAATTGGAGGAAGAGTTTAGGATCACATGTCAAATTATAGACATTCAGTCAGAGAAATACATTCAAAAATCATATTTACAGACGATCTAGACCTGCACTTATAGTCTGCTGATGTTTGGTTTGGTTTGTTCTCTTTCTGTTAATGTCATGCAAAAACTCACTACAGTGTTATATCAAAGCTTCAGTTCTCACTTTCAGCTTACAAATCATTACCCAAATACACCCTATTCCAAAATACAGGGAAGTTCAAAGTTCAATATGCACTACCAGGCAATGGTTTTTGCGCACACTGAGATTTTCTACATTTGCATGTTACTCACTTAACAATTATACTCAATATTCTTTGCTAACAAATAAATTTACTATACGTTCACCATTTGAGTACCTTTATTAGCAGGAAAATGTCATATCTTTGATTCATCAAACTAACCTCCTCTAGCAGTTATAACAGTAGAGAATGGGACATTAAATACTGCTCTGTTTCATAGGATGAAACAATTAACTAGTGCATTTAAAGTTAAAGGACAGCCTAGAATCTGACTCCGCCGTCACCACGCAGCCAGTTAATAGGATGTCAGACATGCACTGTTAAATACTCTTTCTATGTTATAAAGGGAACTTGTTTTATTTGAATTATATTTTCATTCAACTTTGAAATGCTTAACAAGAATATAAAAATCTGCAGTTCATGAAATAAATGGAAAACTGGTGAAAACCTGTGATGTGGCAAAACTTCACTTCACTGGTAGTGCATGTAACGGTGCATGTCTGACATCATGTTAACTGACTGTGTGGTGACGGCGGAGTCAGATTCTAGGCTGTCCTTTAACTTCAAATGCATTAATTAACTGTTTCATCCCATGAAACACAGCACTACTTAATGTCCCTTGTCAAAAGAATGCCTTGAATTTCCTCTGCTGTTATAACTGCTAGAGGACGTTACTTTGATGAATCAAAGATATGACATTTTCCTGCTAATAAAAGTGCTTAAATGGTGAACATACTGTAAATTTATTTGTTAGCAAAGAATACTGAGTGTCTTTTTAATAAATGTTAAGTGAGTAACATGCAAATGTAGAAAATCTTATTCTGTGCAAAAAATTTTGATTGGTAGTGTACATTACCTAAAAATCTACAATTAAAAATATTAGTTTTGTTTTAGTTTGATTGGGTTGTTTGACTATTCTGTGAATGCACAGAAATTTGAAACTGAAATTATGACCATTTTTATACTGGGCAAACCTTTACCTTATCTGCTTAGCAGCACATATGATCCTGATGTTCCACGTTTAGTTCCTGTTGACAGGACACAAGGGTATCAAAACAAGTTATTCATAATTCTGTGCTAGAGGCTAACAAGCCAAATGATTCTGACTCACAGCTCAAACATGTGATTTGAAAGTCCTGCCTTCTCATATATCCTCGGTACAAAATACATGAGAGTACAGGCACAAGCTTGTGAGCATATTAGGAAATATTTTTATAAATAACCGCCTGGATGCCAGTGACACAGCTCTCTATCCTTCTTTTGAGTGCACAAGATCCAGTGGAAGAGTTGATATTGCAGTGGCATTCTGTCTGCGGGACTGGAAAACGCTGTCACGTTGTTTGTGTTTGGGTCACGTGGGGCTGCCTCTCTCGCTGCCTCCAGCCAGCAAAACAAGCAGTGACCTCGTGGCAGCGGCGCCACAAGCTTACCTACTGCCTGATCAGCAATTGGAGGTTAAACAGTAACTGTGAGATGGAGTGGGGGGGCCAAAGCCAGCACACGGAGAGTCCATGTGTTACTTATCACAGCTTTTTCCCATCAACCCCCTATCCCCCCCCCCTTTACCGCCATAGGAGCTGGTTGTTGTTCAGGCGGTCGCATGGTATAACAGCCGATCTCTCCGTCCTACCTGAGAAACAAACTATGTGTATTTGATCCAATGAGAGCCTTAGATAATTTACTGCCTTCTCCGTTAATTAAATTTATTGTCATCAATCAGTGATTTACTTAGTTTAAGCAGGAGAATAGAATAGATTTTATTCAAAATAATTCAAGAGTGTATGCATAAACATGTATAATATCATACAAATTATAATAACAAGTTTTTGATTTCTGATTAATGTAGTTATAGAAATCCACTATACATAACAGTATAATTAGATTGATTAAATGAATGATACATGTGTTATGTCATATACTATATATACACATGCTATATATATGTACTATATATATATATATATATATATATTACATATTTAGTAATTATACACTTGTGTGTAATTTTGCTATTATTACAGTACTGTGTATATATATGTGTGTGTGTGTGTGTGTGTGTGTGTGTGTGCACGCGTGTCTGCATGTGTTTCCATTGTGAACGATTCATATTGTCAAAGATCCAGAAGGTTAACAGCCTTGCTGTTACGCCCCTGTGAAGTTTAATTAACCTGAATTATTTCAGGAATAATATGCTGCCATGACTGTAAATCACTGTGGATTAAAGCTGATGATAAGTAATATTAACAATCGTAATTTTTAAAGGGATCTATGCACTGAAACAGCAGCATAAACCCTGGCTTTGCTTGGGATGAACTTAGTCACATGAGAATGACTTTAATGACACACAAAACAAAGAAAGTAGATTATAATTGAATAGGCTAAAGTTAATTCAGTGACTAAATATTCAGCAGTACATGTCTATTACGAGATCTGCTGCTCAGCACCGGATGCGCGGCACAACACAAGCCTGCTAACAACAAGAGCAGTCCGTTTTCTTTCAGGGCTATGGTTTAAACATGAGGACCACTCCATAATTGTGAGTCTCATGAATAATTAAGGTGTCATACCTTAGTGTGGAACTAGGTACATATCTGTCTGTTTCAGATGTTGTCTGAATATACTGAGCATTTAACCATAAGGCTTTTCGTTTATAAGTCTAGGAGATGAGGACAAGATAAAAAATATGCTGTACATATTTTTTCAAGCATCCAAAGTTTTATGGAGTCCTGGGAGAACAGTCTAGCAATGGGCAGATAGCAACAGGGAATTTTAACTGGAAATCTGCATATTCATGGAGGCGCCCAGAATTGAACAAGACACTAACCGTTTCATAAAAAAAAACCCATCTCCTTTAAATCTGCAAAGTTGCAAGTTACCTGGAGTAAAAACATCAACCATGTGGCCAAGTAATAACATCAGACATGCCGAGCTTAAGACATGAGGGACAATGGAGCCCCGGATTCAGAGGTACAGGTTTCACCTGGATATTACAACAGACACTGGTCCAGGGAGGCTTTGGGCAATATAGGAGGAGATGGATGTTTTCAATGGTGTTGGGGGGTGGGTTGGGGGGGCATATAACTCAGCATCACGCCTAAAACGAGAAGCAGCATTAGACACAGTGTAATAGCAGTGAATTCCCTGTGAGAACATTGCGTTTGTGCAATATCCACACTATGGACACACTGATATTTCTAAAATACTATGATTGTGGTCTTTGGAGCTTGGAAGGGAAATACAAAAAAAAAATACAAATCATGGATTGAAATTGTGTCTGTCACCAGCAGCGGAGAGCTTTGCACAGTAGCTACAGTGCTGCTTAGGTCTCCCCAGGAAATAACTCGATAGGATTAGACGATGTTGTATTCCTCTGTGTAGCCTCCTCTTCTTTGTATTTTATTTGATTGAAAAATATTTTCACAGTGCAGATGTGAGCCACTTTATGCTTCTCTTGCTCTTTTTATGAAGCAAAGACAGGGGTCTATATCCAAAAATACAAACAGGAGATATTTTCGGAACATTATTAAGACTCATTCTTCCTGCTCTGGCAATAACGTTGTATTTTCGTCCCATATTGCAACTTCTGTTTTTGGCCATCATCTCAAATCATCCGGTCCAGTCCTACGGCCGTCATATGAGCTCTCAACAGCAGGCCGGGGTCACGGGGGTCAGGAGCAATTGGAACGTGAGCACGTGACCAGAGAGCGGAGGCCTCTTTCCTCAGCAGGGAGCTGGAGCAAGCTGGCCACTAATATGTTTCATTATGCAAAGACAGGATGTTTACAGGCTCACGGGCCAATCCTGTCATAAATAAGTATATATTAGTTTAGTTTCTGTTGTTACATTGCCGCACTTTGTGGGAGGCGGTGGTTCCACAGAGATTTACTTATTCGCTGACTTCTTGGCTGCATCGACATGGCTAATCAAAAAATATTTACTTGTTCTTTTTGATAATAAAAGCAAAATCTTAAAATTGTGCGAATAGTGGACAAAACGGACGGCTGGTCCATTTTTTGATTGTGTGTTTATAATTTACACATGTGCTAACGGCGTTCTGCGTTCATAAATTAAATATTGAAATAATGGAAATCATTTTATGGATTTAAATTAAAAATTGGATAACGAGCCACATGAAATGTCTCGCCATGTTCTGAGAAGAAGCACTTTGTGAGTTTCCCTGTAGTCCAACAGCGAGAGCCAAGGAAACAGTTAAACGACCCAGTAAATACCCTGCAGAGGGTGAATTCCTGTTTGTTTGGCTAAGGTGTTTGCATAACAACCTGGTGAGAAATTTCCATTTGGAGAAGTGTGGTTCCAAGGTATTGAGAGGAAAGACGCTGGGAGCATGGGGGGAGGAGAGACGCTGGGGGCGCATGCGGCGGATCAGGTACGAGGTCTCTCCTCTCCACCCCTCTTTGTTTATGTAATGGCCTCCCTTTTTCTGAGGATCAGGCAGCTAAAGGCCTCGGGACTATGCCGCGAATTCCATCACAGCCGATCGGATTGTCGGCAGAGTTTCATAACCGTAAGGTCAATATCAACAAAGTCACATGGTGAGTCAAACTGAATCATTCCTCCTGTTCTATTCTATGTTCTGCATAATCATCGCTGTACACACACACACACGCGCACAGACACGCACACACACACACATACACAGACACACACACACGTTTGTATTCATATCTTTGTGGGGACTCTCCATTCATTTCTACAGTATGGCTATTAGCCTCATACTAACAATGACAATCTTAACCCCCACCCAGCCCTAATCTTAACCATAAGTAATCAAACAATATACAAAACCTTTTGACATTCTTAGTTTTTTTTTCCCGATTTTTGAAAAAACGGGTTTCCCCTTGTGGGAACTAAAAAAAATGGTCACCACAATGTCAAAATGACAGGTATTTCATCACATTGTGGGGACATTTGGTAATGTGATACATACATAACCCACACACACACAAACAAAATCAGGACATTTTGTGTGGGACCAACTCTGTTGTAACACAGCATCGCCTTTAAAAAAAATCACGTTATTAAGGAATTGTATAAAGTTACCGCCGGTGGTTAGGTGGGGGTGCCGTTTCTTTCCCCTGGATTCCTGAATTTCTCTTGGGAGTTTTTGTTTCCTCTCCCCGTTTTGCCCTGTGGCTTTCTCATACTAATTTCCTGAAATTTTATAACATTAATTGCTTAAAAATGAGCTTGTATAACATTAATTTTTCATCAGTCCATTTGAATTATTGCTGCCTATCATTAATTGGTTTTAAGTCTATTCGGGACTGTGTTGCTACCTTCTGTGGATTTGAGTGATGCATGAATTACGTGAGACAAAAAAAAAAGCAATTTTACCAAATTTTAGATATCAAAGAAATTCCTGAGATACCGGGAGGGTAGGTACAGTTTGTCTGCTACAAGTCTTCGAGGTCTGTTTCTCATATCCAGCTGAGTCTTCAGTGATACATGTTTCTTCCAAAGATAAATTAGAGAACTGAGAATGGAAAACAATGCAGAATTTATTCTTGTTACAGGAACCCTGGTTAAATAAAGTTAAATTAACAGAAGTAACATACATTCAGCCCAGCTTCTGTAATGAATGTACAGTGAACATTATGTCGACATATTGCCCCAGACAGACGCCTGACGCAGCACTGTGTTTCCCATCCAGATAGCTGGGCTGGCTTTCATTCCTTTGAAGTCCTATTGCAACTGAAACAACAACAACTCACTTGTGCAGTGAAGACACTTTCCAAATCAATTTGGATGCGGCGTGGTGATATTTTATTCATTATGGAGAAGTGATTTAATTAAAGCGGTGTTTTAGACGTGCTTCAGTTCAGGATTAGTAGGCACACAGTGAGACATGAAAGACTGTGACATGCATTTTCCATGGCTCTCAAAGGATATGCATTTATAATATATTCTGCTTCCTTTCTTGTAGAGAAGTATATATAAATATAAATTATATATATGGCTAGTTCTTTGGTAACAGAATTACAATGGAATCTGGCTACGATTTGAAAAGAACTAACTTGCTTTGCTTGAAATACCATCAGTTCTCTGCTGTTGAATCCCAACTATCAAATTATGCTGCATAATGAGTTGTATCCTTAACCCAATTCATGACATTTTGGTAAAGGGTACCTGTGTTCCACAATATATAGAATATATCTCCACTTTATCTCAGATTTGGGCATAATTCAACAATTTTTAGCTAAATATAAATTATTAGCCATTCTTTGGAGTCCATTTTGAGATACTTTTTTATAATTATATATCTTGTAATGAAACACTGCATGCCCAATCTTTCCATATTGATATAAGACATGGAGGATTACTTAATTCTGCCAAAAATAGCATGCAGTGATTTTTCTTATTTTTTCTACATACCAACATTGTCATTTAATCATGACAGTAAGGATGCTGTCAGGGCTATGGTGAAGACAAAGAAGGAATTTCTCCCGCACCACATTAACCAGAATGCGTGACCTGAGAGAATTGTGAAATTCTGGGCCAAACATCTGTTGTCTTGGATGGATGATGTCTTAAGCAAAGACTTCACAGCACATTCTGTACTGCCTGCTAAGGACACGTAACTGCAATTTTGTGTGCTGAAAATAACTATTTGCTTTTTTAAATATAGCAGAAGGAGAGATGCCATTGACCATACAGTGTACAGGCAGTCCCCAGATAACGAACGTGATCCAATCCCTGGGCTGGGCTGTAAGTCGAATTTATAGGTAAGTCTGAACAATACATGATAACAGTACATAACAACACAACAACAACAACAACATCAATAAGAATAATTGTTGTCATTCTTGTTTTACAGTAACAATAAAAGTAACTACGTATGGCATTGTACTGTACCTTGAGCCTATGAATTCTTTCATGAGCGCCAAAAATTAGCACTTAAGTTCATTACTAACAACCATTGTATTTGACTCAAAATTTTTAATATAAGCCATTATGGCATTCTGTATGTAAGTAAAAGTTGTGCGGACTCGGACGTTGTTAACCCAGAGACAGCCTGTAGATTTCCTGAAGATGTATTAATAAATGCAGTCTTTAAACACAGTTATTACTTTGTTCCCTGTGACGCTTTCAACTGCAAACAAATCACATGCAAATAATAAGGTGACTGAATCTAATTTCATTGTGGTTACGCTAAGGTGCCTCGTACACACGCATCAACACGAATTTTCAGTACAAGGCTGTACAAGACAGGCCTGTCATGACAACATGAAAAATTTCAATAACTTCTTGACGATATCTAATACAACAGAAATGAAAAGTGATTATTCGAGAATAATTAAATTTGGTGCTCAGGTCTCTCCTGCTATTTAGTGATGTGTATGCATGTCATTTGAATTCAGTAAGAAGATTAAGGACTCTTTGCATTAGCCACATAATAATTAGCCACTCGATTAGAGCAGTGTAGGCCACCCTCCCATACTTATCTGTCTTGTCTCTCACATGTTGCCAGGCAACCATAGCAGAAAATTATGACAAATGTTTATAGCCATAAAACTTACAGGGTGATTCACCCTTGCCTCACAGACACACACACAGCTAATGATGAGTGAACAGTATTTCTGTAGGATGCTTATTATGTTGTAACATGACTGAATCTACAAAGCTTCACATTGTGACAGAAAGGACCACAGATGGCTTACATTTATTAAATAAACCTTCATATATTTGCATACCACAAATGCACTACGCTACGTTAAGGTCTTGCAATTTGGATGGAATTTGTAGTTTGCTTGTTCTGATTGAAAATTGTTATTAGAATAAGTGTTTAGTAATAGACTATGTAAATACACAAATATTAGTCTGAAGTAGTATTTGTAATGAGTTGAATATAATTATAACACAGGAAATGAGCTGGTGGGGGTGGTGGTTGTGTATGTGTGTGTGGGGGGGTCTGACTGAAAACAATTTCTTTCAGAGAGAGAATGCATGGAAATGTTCTGTATACTCACCATAAACATGTTTACAGAGCTACCTAACAGTAATTGTCCTTGCTGAGGGGGTCCAGGACTGGGAGCACGTGCCAGGGGTCAAAAGGTGAGCCCAAAATTCTTGTAAAGTCAAGGAACTTTTCATGGTCCCATGAAACATTTGGGCAACAAATCTTGGTTTATGGGGGCACAGGAGTTCTGTGACAATACTGGCGTGAAAACGGCTTTCAAAACAATTAAATGTGATTGAAGGTCTTTCCCCAGTGAAAAACAAACCTTGCAATGCAAAGAAGTCTTATCTGCTGGTGCGTGGACATTGAACACTGTGCTTCAGAACATATGTACCAAGGCAGCTCTAATATGCTCTGGGTTCACAGCAGCTTGGGTTCCCGGTGGCATTCTCGCTCGTGTATGTCAGCCGCGGAGCTGAGAAGACGTTCCAGCACTTTAGCCCCAGGACTGCGACATACTTGTTAATTATTTTGTGTGAGATTTCAGATGTTTCACTCTCATCCTAACCCGCCCCCCCCCCACCAGACACACACACTCACACACTCACACACACAGGCGCACGGTAACGCCGTAGCCAAAAGCCAAACTTACCTTTACCTTAGGATTCTGTTAACTCAGCAAACACTTAAACATAATCAAAACATCAAAACCATATTATTATTATCATTATTATTATTATTATTATTATTTTTTTTTTAATGCAGAATATATAACAAACCCAAAATTAAGCTGGATAGCTAAAGCAAAATAAACTCTTTTGGAAGTACTTGGATTAGCACTTCCAGGATTATATTCTTATTTAAAAAAATGTTTTTAAAATAAATATATAAAAAAATATTTTTATTGCTTGCTAACAGAGTTTTTTAAAGTGATAGTATTCTTAGCTGGGTTCTATTGAACCAGTATCAGAATGTATTCAGTGATCAGACTCCTAAGCACTTATGTAAGTCACTTTGGCTAAGGGAGTCTGGCAAATGTCATAAATGAAAATGACAATGAATGCAAAACCAAGGATGTCACAGGACACTGAATTATTTTGGAAATTCTTGTGCAAAATTAAAAAACAAACAAACAAACAAATGAATAAATAACACATTAACGTGATCTGCTTCACCGCTGCAGAATTGTACCCCGTGTGTTGCTACTGGTACCGATTCACATGGGATGGATGGAAAGCCACTGGCCATCGCTGACAGCTGAGGCTTGTTGACACCAACCATTTTCACTTTCAGTTCATTGTTATCCCAGCCACGCCCATACTTTTCTTTTTGCTGCTTTCCTAATAAGAAACAATAGATGGAAATGAGGCACATCTGAATTAGAGTAACTGTCCTATTTTCTTGTTTGGAAACAGCTTGTATA
Source organism: Mormyrops attenuatus (assembly GCA_026777985.1). NCBI lineage: Eukaryota > Metazoa > Chordata > Actinopteri > Osteoglossiformes > Mormyridae > Mormyrops > Mormyrops attenuatus. Next base: position 5,958,152 of record JAODKC010000043.1, read on the forward strand.
TTCAAGTGTGTCAAGCCACACTATTGTTATTAAAACAAACAGACGCACCATGTTCTTGCCCCAGGCAAAGGACGCAATCAGTCAGCTGTTTATTTACATCTTAACTCTATACCCACTGCTGACTGCGGCTCCCGTGATTTAACACGAGGGTCCGGTGTGGCCCTATTATTTTGTCTATAATCTAAACACAGTCCCAACTAGTCTGAATTGATATTCCAAGTGAATACATCAATTTAAAACAGGCTGGCGTCAGACCCCCTCGGGCCCTTACCGCTGCAGAGCGCTGGGTCAAGTCCCCGTGATCCCCAAGGTCACAGGGAAAAACAAGCTTTAATCATGCTCTCTTTTAAAGACTACATTTCAGTAAAAGGTGGCTGCTTCTCCCCCCCCGTCCCCCCTCCCCCACACCATTTTAAGATTCACTCTGACATCTCAGCATGCCCCAATGACACTTGCTCAATCTCCCTGGAAAGCAATCAGTCTCCAAAAGGGGTTTGTACGCCCCGGGGGGCCCGCGGGGGGGGGGGGGGGGGGGGGGGGGGCGGGGGGGGGGGGGGGCGGGGGGGGGGGG
>JAODKC010000043.1:5958822-5974320 GCA_026777985.1 Mormyrops attenuatus
CCTCACCGCCCCCCCACTCTGTGGCTCACACACCATATTTGGAAATATGTTTATTTGGTGAGATTTTACACCTCAGTTCCAAATGGAGCTCTGAAAAAGGTGCTATCCCTTTAACTGGGCTTCAGCAGCTGTCTGGCTTATGTGCATGGGGGGGTTGGGGGTGGCTGCTGAGGGCGATGGTGTGAGGCTCTTGTTTTTCCTGCTCCAGTGTTTCTGATCAGGCCTGGCTTCACGCCGACTACACACCGAAGTCGGAGGCACATTGCTGGCATTCTCCTCTAACACCACCTTGTATTCGCCGTATTGCTATTCGTTTTCAACCAGAGGTCCTTTTTTTAAATTCTGTTCCATAGACGCGCCTCGCCCACCCGCCCGAGGCATACAAACAAACTCGGTGCGGCCAGGCCACGTGACGCCTTCATCACCTTTGGACCCTCGAAGGCTGCCTGTCTCATGATGAGTCGCAAAGGTCATCTGCCCTGGAAGCCTCAGGACTCAGGCCCCGCCCTTTTGTGGTGAAATCAGTGCCACGGTGACTTTGAGCCACCCTTCCACAGTGGCCCTGTGCCCTGAGTTCGGTTTCGGAAATGTGCGAAACGCCTTGTGCAATACACCAGCAAATCATTACAACTTTAGCCACCGTAAGAACATGGCAAACAGCTAGAGCTGTAAGAACATGCAACTTTTGCAGTCAGTTACACTTAAATAACAGCCTCTCTGTATTTATACATGTGACAGTTATCAAAAATTGATTAAGCAATGTTGTTAGAAAACAAATGAAAGTTAGGTTATAGTGATTAAGAACACCTATAACAATGATGACTTTCTTTAGTATATTATTATTATTATTATTATTATTATTTTATGCAGAATATATAACAAACCTAAAAAAAGTTGGACAGCTAAAGCAAAATTTTAATAGAATGAAAATGAGAAATTACCCTAATAGATCAGACTGATGGATTTATACAGAAAATATGTTGTGCCTAAGTAGTGAAACACAACACACCTTAGCACACTGTCTTATACATCCATCCATCCATCATCTGTCCGTCCATCCATCCATCCATCCATCCATCCATCCATCCAATTTTCTGTATGCAACACTTCCGTCCAGTGATGTGGATAAAGATCTAAAATAATCACAACATATTGATTTTTATCTATTAATAACTTATATAGCATTTGCAAATGTTACTTTTCTGTAATGACAATATATGTATATTTTCATATTTATTATTTGCAGTATGTGGGTGAATTGCTTCAGGCTTTTGTAAACTTTGAGCTTTAAGGATACAAAAGGAGTTTATGCTGATGACTGAATTACTGACAGCTGGATACTTGAACTTGACATGTAATATTTATGGTTTTTATATGTTGGGATTAGCAATGAATTTCAACTAGATGAGACTGTGAACTTGAATTGCTGTTTTACCTTTGACCTGATCCAATGTGCACATGTAACTGTAAACTCTAGCAAGTGCTCATAGAAGGGGGATCTGTTATTAATAGCAAAATCACATTTATGCAATGACTGTAACTGCAAGGCAGAGAGACACAAAACAATATTGCAGAGCTGTATTACACTAAACCGTCTGAACCTTCAAATAAGGAAGCCAGTTTGATCACCATTTGTGTCAGTGGACATCCCCAAAGACAAACTTTGTGTTTCAGCAGGGTTTACAGGAGAATTTATAGAAAAGAGTCACACAAACAGGGATTGGATTCACACTATACTACATATTGCCTTAGGCCGTTACTAGTATATCAGAAACCAGAGTAATGTAGTGTTTGTCTAGTCTACTCAAATAAATTACAACTGCCTGATGTTTTTTTTGTTTTTCCAAGCTATACTAATGGATCCAAATGTCATGTCAAACAATTTTAAGTCCAGTAGATAGTAGCTTTAGACTTGGAAAAAAAGTAACACGATTCAATACATAAGTGAAAATAATGCAAACTGTAGAATAATTAACCTTACTGCAATTAAGAGTGATCTAATGCAGATTTTCCATAAACCCTCTCTGTTGAATGTTGAACAACTCAGTTTGGAGACAAAACATCAATATACTCAATGTACCTTAGTACTGTAAAATAAGGATGTGACATCAATAGGTGCTCACTCAGGTCACTCCAGTGAAATTAATGGAGTGCCACATGATTTTGTCTCTGGGCCATTACTTTTAGTAATGTGTATGAATAACATAAACTCCATCGTACTTAATAAAGATGATCAAACATGCAGGCAACTTTTGGGTGGTGGAGAATAACTGTAGGTGCTATGGCAACATGACCCTAAAGGGTAACGCTTTACATTAACTGCACCTTCATAATGCTTTTATATTGCATTCATAAAATGTTCAGTACACCTTCATAATGTATTCATTAAGTATTCATAAAACATTTGAAAACATCGTGCATGTATACTTTGACATCCTAACATCCCTTAACAGCTGCATTATGAAGGTGCACTGAATGTTCTATGAATGCATAATAAATGCATTAAGAAGGTGCACTTAATGTAAAGCGTTACCCAATAAAGAATTCTAAATTTGCACTATGACATCTTTGTTAAGGTTTTAGACTCAAACGAGACAGACATACAGAACATTTATTATTATTATTATTATTATTGTTGTTGTTGTTATTATTATTATTGTTTACTTTTTTGTTATTCATGAGTTTTATTAACAGGTACCATCAAGCCACATCATCTCCTGGCAACGGGCCAGACAGCATTTCACCAGAATATCCTGTCCTCTTTGTAGGTCATCAGGCTCCCCAATGAAAAGTTGTGTTGTGATAATTGAGTACCTGCATGTTATTGCAGACTGTCCACTTCCTGTCTTACTTCCAGCTTTTCCAGTCACCATGGCCTTCTCTGTGTCCTGCGATGGCTTGACGCCCCATCATCGGTTGGTCCCTGCCTTCTGCCTATAACCTCAGTTTTAGGCTCCGGACCCCCTGCGACCCTGAATACGATAAGCAGTTACAGAAAAAGGATGGACGATCAGTGACAAGCTCTCTTGTTCTTTTGTGGTCCCATATATTGTTAAAAAGCCAGCACCAAAGGAAACAGCATTCTGACCGACTCTGATCTCAGTTCTCACAGACACATTTTTTTTTGTGCTGATTTATAGGTACTGCTACAATAGACCATGCTGGCTAACGGTCCACCATGCAGGCCCTTCTTTCCATTAACTCAAACAAAATTCTACAAGCGAAATACCCAAACAAGAAGACAGCGGTGTGATATTTAATGCTTCTCATATTCTTAAATTAAAGAGGATATCGATATGTATCTGACACTTATTCAGCTTCAGTCTGAAATAAAAATCCATAGCTCTGAGGCACCCTTTCTTTCCATGCTTTTTCCCTACATAGTTAACTTATTCTCTCCTGATGCTTTGGCACACTGCAGGACCATATTAAGAGTTAATGCCTGTCCCTCATAAATCTGACTTATTACAACTCAATCTGAAGTGGCGACACACTCAAGGTTTTCTGTGACGCATGGCTCTGCATTACATACCAAAAATCTTAAGGGCTGGAAATTAACAAGGGACGATATGAAGGGTGTCCATGAATAGAATGTGCTTGTCTTTTAAACACATAATCAGATACTGGTGCTGTGAAAGTCAGATTAAGTGTGTACACTAAGTCCCTAGTAGTACAAATACAAGCTTTAAAAACAACATGGATCTAGTCTTTGGCCTCCTAATGATACAGGCCCAGAAAATTCTGCTTTAATTATCAATCAGAGGAGGAACTCTAAATGCATTTAATTGATTTACCTGCAAATTTCTACCCTGGTATCAATGCCATATTTATTAGCTTTATAAGATGCATCCAATTTTTAATTCGTAAATGGTCTATTCTGATAGAGGTGACCCTTCATTTTTGACACTAGATTGGCTTTTCAGTTTTCTAAGAGAGATCTCGATTAAATGTCACCTGAGTACATTGTGTTCACTCTGCTATTGATTGTCGAGGAACAAATGAGAGATGTGATGTATTATTATTGGTGGTAAATAGAAACTGTAGCGAGAATGAGAATTGAATGCTTGGCCGTACGCTGGTCCCTAATGAACCCTTTGAAAACTGTGAAAAGAAGACAGGATTTGTTCATTAGAGTTTTTTTTACAACAAGTCCACCCCTCGTGAGTGCTTCTTAAGGGCAAATGATACAGCTGACAGAGAAGCAGAGTTAGCGTAAGTGCTTTGAATTGAAATGCAGCACATGGAGGAAACAACATTTTTAACAGTAATCTCTAGAGATGTTTTTTTCATTGTAAAAACCTGATTTTCAGTTAAAGAAAATGGATTATAGGGTAGGGATTTTTAGAGGAAGGAACACAGCTGGCTAACTGGCACCACTAGATTGGTCATAGTCTACGACTGTTTTTGTGCGTGTCCTGTGTATCTCATGGATGGACCCTGGCCTTGGGCACTGTGCTGTCTGGGAATGGTTCCAGGCTCCTCTACAACCAAGAGCAGGATAAGCAGTTGGAAGATGGATGGATGGAATGGGGAAGATTTATTTGAGTCCTCTCATGGCGTAATGGGTCAGTGATTGGAACACGATACTCTAATTTAAACGAGCAAAGCATACAGCCTCAGGAATCAGGCCATTGCCCCGGTCTCCCTCTCTCACGCACAGGAGGAACTTACTTCATACCGTCATCCATTAGTTACAAGTGTGCAACTGGGTCCCTCCCCCAAAACATCAACACCCCCCTGCATTTCGCAGTCACCTACCGCTTTATGGTCAGCAGAAAGATAAGGATGCTTTCTCTAGCTTCTCGGGGTACCGCATCATTATAAAGATGTTCCCAATTCATGTCCTTAAACTGCATAGGGCATCTGCATTGTATGAAGAATTATTAGTTTCTGTGTATCCACATCTTCCTTCGCATATATTTAACATGATGTGTAGCAGGGAATGACTTTGAAAAGGGCTGCCATTGTACATTCAGGGCTATAGTCTGCACCAGCACGCCGTTCGAAACAACTTGGAGATTTCTGCCAGCAGAAAATGTTTGAGGGACACAGACTCACGACGCGCTTTGTGAGTCATACGGGCGCAGACGGGGACTCGGAGTGGGAAAGTAGAACTGGCATGTAGCCTGGTACTTCAAGGGAATGTCAACGAGCTGGGTGGGCACCTGCTGTTAGATGGACTGCATAGAAAACAAGTCCGCTCTGTGTGGCCACTCTGCACGGTCAGCAAAGTTCAAAGTCAGCAAAATTTTTTCCCTTCCTCATTTGAAAATCCCTCATATGTCAGGGGCCCAGATATTCCTTAACTCAATTAAAATTGGGCCCAAGCACTAAAAAAAAAACGATCGGTAAGAGGCAAAAGATGAGAAATACACTAATAAATTACTCAGTAATACGTGTAAAAATAGCTATTCCCTGCAATGCGTTTATTTACGCTTTTATTCACGGTTTTGCTGTTAACGTGGTTTTGGCCTGCAGGTGTCGACACCAGTGCAATGAGCTGACTGAGATCAAAGTTACTTTCCTATTGCTAACTTTGGACCTGGGACCTTCTCAGAACTACAAGGTGCTTTAACTAGCCAAAGATTTCAGTGACCAAATGTGTTGATTCATATTAAACAGGGACCTCTCAAAATATCATTAAATATTGCCCAGAAAAGGGCGGCATGGTGGTGCGGTGGTTAGCACTGTTGCCTCACACCTCTGGAGACCAGAGATCTCTGGTTTCACGCCACGGTCCAGAAAACATGCTAAGGTGCATTGGAGTTGCCAAATTGACTGCAGGTATGAATGGTGTGAGTGCCACCTCATGGATGGACGCCCCATAGTGGGTTATTCCCTGCCTTGCATCCATTGTTTCTGGATAGGCTCCAGACCCCTGGATGGATGGATGAATTGTGTAGTAGGTAAAAGGATGTTACCTACTCTGCAACATGAATGATAAATGAAACAAATTAAAAACATAATTGGGAACTACTACTATTATCATCACAAGGACTGTAGTTGCATACCTGCAATAGAAAACAATAGCGGAACAATAAAAAACAGCATGATGGATGATAAGAGGCTGTAACAGGGTCTTATATTGAACAATAATATGCTAATAATACCCAGCGAGAGGATTCTGCACGCAGCAACAGGGCCAGCTTTGGAATCTGCCTCCCATACATTTGCCACAGATGGCAAATAAACATAACAAGCAATTATTACCAGGGTTAATAACAAAAGTGATTCCTTGTAAAGTGTTCTCAGTTACTTCAACGTTTTTTTTTCCCCCCACTGTGGCCAGAAATCCAGAACGGCTGCTTCCCAGCACAGTGCTACATTATAAAAGTTGGAAATGCAGTTTGTATGGAAAATGATAAAAACAGCTTGTTTTTGAAACGATTCAAGTATGAGGTGGCTGTAGCGCTACCAGACACTGTTGATTTGCTGTCACCGGGACTCCTGTCTGACTCGGAGGTGCCCTTCAATCTCACATTTGTTTACTTCTTCGGCCGGACCGATTTGCAGCGCCTGGTATGATCGGTGTCCAGGCGCTTAGATACACTCAGACCAGGACAGACATGACAGGTAATAACTCGTCCTTCCTTGCTGACATTGGGGGTTGGGAGGGGGTCCATGTTACTCCATCACTGCTTCTCCACAGTTATGTTCATGCCTCTGAACAAAACTCCTTATTATCATTTGTTTTTCTGAGTATTAAATTGCTTTACCTACTTTTGTCATCTCTGCTTACAACGTCCCCCACCATCTATGAGAAACCGTAGTTGAACTCATACAAGTCACATCAAACAAATATTTTCCTGTCGCATCAGCAAACATCTCCAAGAAATATCCCGGGCTCTTTAGCGATTCGGGTATTTCCGTCTCCTTTGTCCTTATCTCAGACATTTCTGGCCATCGGGCCAATTCCTATATAATGCTAGGCATGTAGTCAGGGTTTGCCTATAAAAAGCAGCATTGATTTCATCAAAGGTTGCAAAGATGACAAGACTTTGTTTCAGGGCTGTGGAATAAAAATAGGAGGTCTGTGGTGTTGTGAGAGATGTTCAAAGCCAATGCGGAAAGCTTTTAAAGAAACAGTAAATGTACCCACCTGCTGGCCGGATCTGGATTCTTACCAGCTGAGCCAGAGCGCTGTAACTACTGCAGTAATTAAATGCTAAGCTATAAAAAATGGAGCAGAGGTAAAATAAATCTACATTTAAATATGCGAAATACTAACAGTCCAGATTATAGATGTTTTCTGTCTTATTTAATATCTATTACATCATACATACCTGCCATAGTGACTTGGGCTCTAAAATCACACAAAATATAACACGTGTGAGCTAGCAATGCACTTAGTTTACATGCCCTTGGAATAGGGCAATGAGAAACAAATAAAAATTCTGTGCTAATGCCTAAATCCATTGAAACACTGAGAGTAACTGTCGTGTTTGCTTGGAGACTTAGTGTTTTTGGTTTCGGCAGAAGCCTGTGAGAGACTATCGCGCGGCTGAGATTAGTCATCGCACCAAAGAGCATTTTGCTCTACGATTATGAGCATGACGACTTCGCGCTCTTGCTCACCATCCTCACCCACGCACTCCTTGCAAACCTTACGTGTGCATACAAAACCATCAACGCAAGCAGACTTGCTATGATCATATTAATGACTCCCCAACTCTGCGCACAGCATATCAATAACCTGGCACACTTGATTGATTCCAGGCTCTCCAGTGGTTTCCTTAAGCCAGAATTAACCATTTGACACAATAGTGTTGCAATTTTAATGCCCGGCATTTACCTCTGTCAGCAGGAAGGAGCCGTGTTGGCTTACAACCTTTGAAATGCAAAAATTAGCCACCCCCTCCCCCACACCGGCAACGGTGCATTTTCTGCAGAAGCTACACTGATGGTGACAGCTTGATCATATGTCACGGCATGAGACACTTTGACAAATTCTAATATGAGCTGTACATCAGCATATTCTGGCAGCTGCTGTTTTGGTCACCCTCATTTTTTAGTGCTTATTGTGAACGTATAGTTTCTACACGACTCATTTTCCAGGGTGATAGCTGTCCGGTTGGGATGATAGGGAACAAACGAATAGCGTTCGGAAGGTCTGCCTGGTACATGCGTGTCGAAGACAGAGCAATAATACAGAAATCCTCAGCCGGCTGATATACATCATCATTTTTTTTTTTAAATAAGAAATTCCAAGTCATCATTCTATAAATAAAATTAAAAACCTTGTGGGTGTATGCGACATGAATAGGCAGACAATTAAAAAGCTGACATGCAGGCAACCTTTAAGCTATGACTTGCCATCTGTCTTTGAAATTCTAGAAGCAAGCTGTCACCTCGGCCCAATGACTAAAACATTGGTAAGTGAGCAACAGCCAGGGAGTCGACCACAGCACCCTCGACAATTAGAGGCCCAGTGAAATATTTGCTTGGTGAAAAAAAGGCACTCGGATAGGGGGGCTCACCAGACGTCGCGTGCGGGAGGGATCTGCAGCCTGGCGTCCTTAATAAGCTGCGTTCAGTTTTGAGAGGAGCACACTGCTCTGCCTTTTCTTTTGGGAAGATGCATCCCTTGTCTGCAGAAGTATGAGACCTTGGAGTGACACGCACATTCTTCACTTTGTTCAGGGCTTAAGAGTTAAGAGCAGGGATCTTTGCAGTACCTTTGAGGTGTATAAGTCTCCTCTTTACTCTCTCCTTATAACAGGGCTGCTCACTGAATGGGTTCAGGAAGATTATTTTACAGGTCCAAGGCATTGGGAGGGACTTTTGTGAAGTGAAATCCGATCCACAAGATCTGTTTAAAAATGTGAAATTGATCTCACGCTACATTATTTAATTTGATGCAACAATTTTTTTTTATTATGTCATTTTAACAGCACTATATTGCATTACAAAGCAACATTAAGTCCTGAACAACATCTCCATCCTCATAACAGTCTCGCTTTCACTGTAACACAAAACTTACAAACAATACATCATTTCATTTTCAAAAGGCAAAGTTCTATATGGTTTGTGTTGCTTCATTGACAAATTAAATTGTAAAATGAACAAGCCTAGTGTTGTAAAGTATTGTATTGTTAAGTTTCAGTGAGGAGTTACAAAATATCTTAAAATGTATTTCGGGAACACAAACCACCACTGCCTACACATTACCATGCCTTGTAATGTTCACCATATTGGCTTGTTCAGACACTGAAAAATCCTCCCTGTAGGCCAGACAAATTATTACTGAGGCATTCAAATTATCATGTGAATTTTATTTTCCTTAACATCAGTTGCAGATTACATGCCAATCAAAATCCGACAGTTACATTGAATAATAAACGCATGTATTTGTCATTAATTGGACCAATGGGTGACCTTGGACACTGCATGAGTACTTCGTCCTTATTGGCTGACTGTGATTATTAAGGACACTGGTCTATTTAAATACCACTATTTTTTACATATTAGTCATGTAGAAAACAGAATAAGAAGAAACAATATTTATGCCTTTAACCATCTAGCATATCCCAGGAAATTTCTGTCTGTTAGGGTATGTAAACAAAGCATTCTAATAATAGCGTGGGCAGGCTGGGATGGAGGCCGGCGTGCCGCAGTACCCTTTGGCCCTATGAACGTTTCAGCATATTATTTTTTTAATAAAGTGAAAAATGAAATTTTCTGATACAACGTTTTTGGACATTATTTTTTCTAAGAAATAAAAGATGGTATGATTGCATCTCTCATCTCCCAGAACCTCTCCAAAAATCCCTGTGAAACTGTTCAGCTCCTTCTCAGAGGCCCATTGGGAGATACTGTTATATGCTTTAATATGCTTTCTGCATATGATATATGTCTTCATCAATGGCCTTCTGTTGTGGCTTCTGGTTGCGTTTTCTAAACTACATTCGTCTGACACAATAATATAGTGCAATAATATAGGATATAATATATAATAATATGAGCAATAATATAGTTTGAAGTGTCGGAAAGACCAGCAAGTAAAACCACTGTACTACTTCAAATCATGTCACAGATTTGGTTATTTTCACAAGATTACGTCTATAGCACAGAAAGTCAGCAACTGACTTGGTGCCAATATGCGCCGTTTGTAACAGCTGATACATCCAGACAAGCTTACAGAATTGCTAACCTTTGCGTTTCATTATTAGCATTCTGTCTTCCCCTCCCATTAGTAATAAAATAATCTTTGGTATGACTGAGACAAAGATTAACGCTGTTGTCAGATTCACTTACGTGATTCATTCCAGATATGTACGGAATGTGATTTTCATTCTCATTTTCTCTGATAAACATTTTCATTAATATATAATTTATCTATGCATGACCTAGACCAGTGTTAGTACATAGCAGGAAGATGGATGGATGGATGGATACTATTTATCCATGTGTTTTTCGTAAATGCTATGCGATGCAGGATCACGTGAGGTCTGGAGCCAAGAAGCACAGGGCGTAAGACAGGGCACACCCCAGACACTGCAAATCCTCACTAGGCTCTTATTTGATTCGATGACTCAATGATCAACGTGTCCGTCACATGTAGTACCTTCCAGGAATGATCGCTTTTCTGATTTTTTTCTACCATTCTTAGCTCAAAGGTGCTAAAATCCTGTTCTTGATCTGACAGAATTCTTATAGCTATTTATAAAATAAAATTCTATCCCAATACTTTCTACCTCAAAAAACGTGAACTTGGACTGAGTCACATAGAATAAACTTCGAACATGGACTCATTTGCACTATCCTGGCCCGCACTGTGGTTTGCAGGAATTCAGATTAAGACGAGGACAGGAAGCTATAGTTTTTCCAGAACGCTTCACTGGGTTCAACAAAAATAGCCTGAACTAAAGTTAGCACAACATTACACAACACTGCTTCCCGAACATGGCATTTATTAACGCCTCAAAGCAACTCAACTGTTATGCACAGTTTACTATACATTTCTCTTATGCTTTGGGGTCTGTTCTGTTTAGGAATATATCACTGACTGCCAGGAGTCAGGAGGATGTTGACTGTGAACTGCAGCTAAAATCAAGGAGTCTGATATTCAGAAATTTCACCACTGGAAGACTTCATAGCTCCAATTTCTTCAATGTCAATACAGCACATGGGTGATAAGTCATTATACATGTTTTACAGGTTAATTGTTAAAGTTTCCTCTTTCCCAGCCACTTTCCTGTTTCTTATTACTTAGATGAATATATTAATATGTTAGCTGAAAAAGTTTATTTACTGTGCACACTGGAAGTAACAGAAATATCATATTCATCGACCAAATTAATTGTTCATGGTTTGTTCATAGTGGGATTAATTAATAAGCAGGCTATGTAATGACAGTCCCAAGAGACTTCCAGAATTTCCTGTCTCGTTACATCACAGGAAGTGACAATCCGCAGTTATTTGTCATGTATGTTGTATTTCGCATGGAAATTGCAGATGCCCGATAGAGCGCCGAGGACCACCAGGCTCATTACAGATTCACGCGATGCCTCTCAGCTCATTGAGCACTTACTAAGAAGCTGTCTGATTGCAGTCGGCTTCACGTGTCTCTGTGAGCATGTAGGGGTGGTGGTGGGGGGGGGGGGGGTTGAGGTGGGGGGATGGGGAGCCTCTGAGGGATCTTTGAAGTTCTCCCGTCACTCCATTCATGACTCCTATTTTGAAAGACCCTGGGAACCTCTCTTTGCAGACAGTGCTGAAGAGGCTCACAGACCGCAGAGTGCCGCCATGCCGGTATGGCACCTTCCTTGAAGTGCGGTTTGTTTAATGCAGCTGTACTGTCTGGTCTTTTCAAGGAAGTCACATTTGTAAGCGGGGTTAAATAACGCAGATGCTTCATTGACTGCCAGAGCACTTTGGAGCCTGCAAGAACATACACTTGCAAAGATGTCTCCTAAAGCTTTATTTTGCTGGCTTGGCTACAGGGCAGAAGTGAGTGTAGTGATTAGAGACTTGCATGTATGAGCCAAAGGTCACGGGTTCAAGTAGGAGGAGATGACCTGGTATGCTTCATTAAGGGATTTAGAGCTATATACACATAGCTTTAAAAATATAAATACAAGGGCAGTGCAGTGGTTCAGTGGGTAACACTGTGGCCTCTGGGGGCTGCAGTCATGCCCCCAGCACTGTGCATGTGGAATTTGTATGTTCTTTGCTTGCTTGTGTGGGGATTCTCTGGGTATTTCATCAGAGTATTCCAAAAACATGCACTTTTGTGTAATCGTATCTTAAAAATTCCCATCATATGACAATAAACTTCAAACTTCAACTTCAAAACTTCATATCATGTGACTGTGCGCACGATTGCATGAACTGTGACAGACAGGCATTCGATCTAGCCTCCTGAGATACATTCCAGGTTTCTGTGATGGTGTATTGCATATGTAGTTACGGAAGACAGATGGATAATTAAAATATTGCCTTTGTTTGTGTCAGCAAGTGACGCAATAATAAATAATAATGGACAATAGCTGAATGTAGCTTCCTTGGAACCCAAAGCAATCAAAGTGAAATGGCAAGGCTGGCCATCATTACCTGTAGAATACTTACAATTGTTTCCCAGAAGCTGTGACAACAGGCTATTATTTAGAGGTGTTTATAGAAAAATCATCAGAATGGTACAAACACAATTTTGCTTTTGAACCGAACTTACAATGAATAATGGTTCTTTCCTTTAAGCAATACCATTTTAAAGTGCCAGCAGGCATTAGCAGAGAATTGAGAATTGAATTATATAGTTATTTTTATAGCGCAGTGCACACAAAATTGAACACCGGGTTTTTGCGACAATACATTTGGTCTTCTTTATTGGTATTTACAGTATCTATTATTTATACGTTTTTATGAACTATTATTTTGGCAACCCGAAATCACAAACTGTTCCACCGGTAACAATAACTGAGATATAGCATGTAGTTGGATGAAAAAATGTTTATCATAGTCTACGTTTAACTTAAAGATTTTTCATTTGAACATCTTGGGTCCTCTTTGGCTTTTTTTTGGCTGTGCTGTGTTGCCACGGAATGCAGAAGATGTCCAGGGCACTAAGACGCTCCTGTTGGGCATCCACTGAAGCGGTCTGGCTACTGGATGTCAGAATTCTCTGGCACACCAAAGGAACAGTATAACTGGTGTCCCATGGCTGCATGCGGTGTTGTCAGCTCTCCGCCGCCACATTACTCATCCATCAGGGGTAGCACGCCTCCACAACCCAGAAAGTGGGCTTCCCCCATTGAAAAGCTACCAGACTCTCCTTAGACCCTGTCAGATTTGACTAAAAACCAGGCAGACAAGCTCTGGGAGAAAGGGCTGTTATCTTTAAACAAAGAGGCAAGGACGTACATGCCTTATCGTCGAGTGCGGTGCTTGGAGGCGCGTGCAAATTGACGGGATTTCCAGGCATCCAAGTCTCCTTGGTTGAGAGCTGTACGGGGCATCTCTTCTTATCAGCTTTTCCCCCTCCCGAGGCACATGCCATGGTTGGTTGATTTAGTTTTGTTAAGGAAATAAGGGATAAAACATCTGATTGTTCAGCTTGAAGGTGGGCACGAGAGGTAAAGATATCATTGGGCGTCGGGGTGTTTGCCGGACCTAATGGCCAGGAGGTGACGGCATGGGAGCATAATGAACAAGAGGCAATTTTCCCTCTGCCGTTGAGGCACTTTATTCCTATAATCAGGGCAATAATGATCTCAAATAAGGTCAGGCTGTGTGATGGCAATATGACAAGGATGAGACACCTGCCTTCCTGTTCTCGGCAATAACTGCCGTCACTCGCTGTGCTGTAGCAAACTGAAATAATCATTTCACCCACCTATCTTCATCAATCAGATCCGGGTTATCTCCCTCAGCCATGCCAGGCAGGAGACGCTGCCATTGTGCTGCCGTCAAAACCAGATCTGTTCCGTTCTCTCTCTCTGCCCCCCGCACCCCCCTCCTGACACAACGAGGATAATTAGGAAAGGCCCAGCTGAGTTAAATTGACGGCTAATGGCTAATTATTCCTTACAATGGGCGTTGAAGATCGCTCGATGCCTGCACAATCAGGCCCTCCACACGTAATCCCTCTTCCTTATGTTTCGGCGAGACGTTCTCGCTCTGCTTTCAGTGGCAGGCCGAAACGTCAAGGGAAAGGATACGCGACGTCAACGGAAGAGTTATCAACACATTATCGAAAACGTACGATATGCTATTTGAGGTGTGACCCGCTTCAGCATTGATTTTACCGATTACAGCCTCGGCTCGCAATGGATTGCATTTTCAGGTGAAGTGCACTCTGGGAGGCAGCTGATATTTTTGTTTATAAGTAACAGGATATATAATTGCCATTTGAATATGTTAAGGGGATGGACATCGAACGCATGAATATGCCGACTGATAGTTTGTGTATTAGTGAGCTGTAAACTGGAGCTCTTTCGATTTAAATTTGTGTGAAAACGCTTCTATATATAATGATATAAATAATATATTTTCAAATATGAAATTTTGGCACTAAAAGCAGCGTAACAGCTGTTACATAAGCTAGGTGCCGTATGTGCTTATTGCAGATTAAGTGTGTGTGTTGCTATACATGAAGCATACAAATGTGCTCTCATTGCTAGTCAGTGGGCCACAGTGGGACAGGACTGATCCCTTGGGTCGGTGCAGCCCCAGGCTGAGACATTTGTGCTGGGTAATGCCTGATTCTGGCTAGTGCACTCATGCTAGTTAATGTTCTGCTCACCGTCTCACTGGTGCGTATCACCGAAATGTGTGCATATCTGGCAGAGCGAACGTGATCCGATTTGCCTTCTAGTGCCGACGGTGACGGATCCGGGTCTTGGCTGACGCATTGATTTTGACAGAGATTGATTCCAATACTCCCATAAGTCCTGTTACTTGCATTTTCATTTTTTTTTTTTTTTTGCCTTAATTCATTGTGGAAAGCCTGGTTCCCATCTGATAATATCACAGCTTCCCTGTACTTACATCCTACTCGGAGGAAATTAATCTTACAAATGGAAATTACTTCTTTTTGTCAAAGTAAGTAAAACAGAACCCGCTACTCGCAATTTGACGACGGATGTCTCAATTTTAAGTGCTCCGGGGCCGATCCGATTTCTTGGAGGAGAGACTTATAAATAGTGTGAAGCTGGACTGAAACCCAGAGTCAGCATAAACGGATGGCTGTTGGAAGCGAGCCCTTGGTTTAATGCTTGGACCGTTGGGTGTACTTGTTGGTGAATCACAAGTAAGGGTGCACTGTGGGTAAACACCTGGGACACAATGCTCCTACCTGTCTCATGGCTACCACTCTCCAAGCTGGGCCATTACTTCCTATCCTGTGAGATTCATTGGCTGTTCGTTGTGTGGCAGTGAAGGGACGGTTTATAACTTTGCAGTTTTTCCTGACTGCCTTTGGAGACAGGAGCCGGGGGGGGGGGGGGGGGGGGGGGGGGGGGGGGGGGGGGGGGGGGGGGGGGGGGGGGGGGGGGGGGGGGG
>JAODKC010000043.1:5974420-5997575 GCA_026777985.1 Mormyrops attenuatus
CCCCCCCCCATGACACCCCTTTCGGTCCATTGTGACAGAAAGGTGCCTGAAACAAAAGCCACTTTTCCACTCCCCCCAAGAACCTAGCTGTACTGCAAAGAGATTTTCCATTGTAAATTATGTGAACTGTACTGGAGCCCTGCCCACACTGACCTGGCCCTGCTTACAGGGCTCAAAGTGTGAACAAACTGGGTTGCTTGCGTCACCACCATCTGATTGTTTGAAAACATGGAGATACCAGTGTTCTGCATCAATATGCAGGGATTACCTGAAGGAAAAAAGTGCATATTCTATATTTCAATCATTAAGCATTCCCAAAAAACTCAGAACTTACTTTAAAAAGTACTATAGAACAACTGAATGGAATGGATAATGCAGATTTATACAAGTCAATGCTGATTCCACTGGCATTTCAAGCTAACATAAGATGGCGATTCTCAGAGATGTGCTAGCGGAAATGAGCGCATAGTGTATAAATCATGATGTATAATGTGTGAACGGTAAATAACTGTCTCTTTGGTTTTATGTCACTGCCGCTCTACAAACCCGGCAACGCCTTTACCAAGGCCACCCTTAAAGGTACACCAGTTTAGCAGGGGAATAGTAAACAACATCACAAAGTCTGTGTGTGATACTGACATTGACCAGAGGCTTCGGTACTTCCCGTAGCCCACTACTGATTAGCTATACAAATATCTGAACAATACTGCAGTAATACTATATATATATGGCTCTGTGTGTGTGTGTGTGTGTGGGCTGCTCAGCTTTCCGTTTGGAGTTCTTCGTACAAAAAAATCATCTGTTGCGTGAGATTAAACAAAATTTCAATGTTCTTGCTACAATGTTGAACAAAAAGTTATGATTACGCTACCATTGTGCTTAGGCTGAAGTGGGACTATCATAGTTATGTGTGGCTAGTTGATCCAGGAAATATTAAATGACAAAACTTATCACTCACAAGAATTCTTTTCAATCTCTGAGCAACTGGCTGTTCCTTATCACCCGATTCCTCCTCTGATACAGGCTCAAACATATATGGTTGGATGCCTAAACGCTTCTTGTTTCACCTCGCCTGTAGTGATCTATGTTGGTTCTGTGTGAGCCATTGCAGTGCCTCACTGTAAACCAGCCAATCAGAGCGGAGCTCATAAACATATGAATGAGCCAACCAAATAAGGGAAAATAGCCTGTTTCATTCTCGGGGTAAATTATAGGGATGTAAATGGGCCTGTGAAACCACTTCTGGTCATTTCTCAACCAAACCAAGTTCATATACCTTCTGTGTAGACACCAGGGAACAATTTGGAAAAAATGGCATCTTTGTGTACTGGAGCATTGTGTACAGCAAGCGCCGGTCCCAGGGGTTTTCCCAGAATGCCCCCCTTAAGAGGCAGCATGTGACTCAGTGGGATAAGCCTGTGTGCCTATAATCAAAAGGTCGCTGGTTCAAACCCAGCCTCTACAGGTCCTTGAGCACTGTCCATAACCCCCAACTCCCTGGGTGCCCCAACAGGTGGCTGTCATTCACAGACAACTTACTCTACAAAAAGCAAGTTGAGGGAGGCATATAAACAATCTCCAATAATTATTGGTATCAATAATTATTACTAAAACACAGGTGTAACTACATTTATAGGTATTATGCACTCAAAGCATTTCCCTGGATAAAAATGCAAGCTTATTAAAAGTAAGACAAATTAACATCTGCTTTGGATCAAATTCAGCTTGAATAAATTTAAACACTATGGCATTTAACAATTATCCATTGCTACATTGCTCATTGCTACAGGAAATTAAATTAGGTTTATTTAACATAGTTGTGTGGTTAGCATTGTTACCTTACACCTCCAGGGCTGAGGGGTCCCCTTCAGTGTACGATTCTGTACTGGACAAGCAGTAGGGATGATAAATATTTAACATATTTGAAGAATATTCCTTTATTTTAGGTCTGTTTTTCTTTTTTTTTTGTTTATATTTTATGAATGAAAGTCGATGCGTGTAGTTGTTTATTTCAGTATGGGACATAAAAGTGCTAACTGTAAAATGTTTCAAAAACACTTTCTAGTCGTGCAACAAAACGATGTCATTGCTTCTTAAATGATGTTATTGCTGTGTGCTGCATAATTATACGTCTGGAGCACAGCGCTCTTTCCTTCTTGTGCCAATCGCTTGTACATATGAAGTCAGCAGGACAAACAAAGGCAATTGGAGGATGTGAATGGAAAGCTCAGGATTGGTAAGGAGAAGGGACTTAAACAAACAGGAGAACGGTCTTTCACTATTCTTTGATAGTGTTCTGTGGGTTGACTTTTCATTTTCAATGTTCAAGTGTTTAATGATATTCGTCTGCTAGTCAGCTGAAGACAAGCTCCTAAAACAATATGAATCTAATAATAAGACTGTCTCAGTGTTGCAGTTGTGGAGATAACGATGTTTTGCTGTTTGGTTTGCTGGGATACTCGTCCCTCTGTAGTGTTTGCAAACAAAATAAATCTGTGGACTGTGTTTTGATGCTGAACCCCAGTTAGTTAAAGTCTCATTTAATTCACATAAACACGCATAGCAAATGTTCAGTCAAAGGACCATCATCTGTGCAGTACATGATTAATTGATTCATCACACAACCTTCTTCCTCTCAAACTCTGGAGACAGCACTGTACTTGAATAATGTCTCTGTCCAGAGAGAAAATCTGGTATAAACCTCTTAGCCTTAATGTATTCTGAGCTCCAGCACATGAAATCCTGCTGAACATCTGCAGGAGATAAGGATCTGAACATGTATTGGAGCAGTTGTGGGTTCGAATTGCTCTACCTTGGTCTGAAATGCTTTGGTAAATACCAACTGTTTGATGGAGTACAATCACAAGGCTTTGCAAGGAACTAGATTACTAGGGTAAGCGATTAAATATCAATGTTGTGCCCAGTACTATCCCACTTGCGCCTGCAGATATCGAATGTTTTGGTCAATAGAAAGTCAACAAAGATGGATTACCCTTATATCCATCAAATAGTTAAATAATGGGATGGTGGTCAATTAAGGACAAATGGTGAAAAGTATTCTTAGCCAAGTACTAAACATGTAAAAGGTTCCCTTGAGATGTATTTGTTAAATCTGGCAACGTTCATGTACTCTGTAAAGCAAGAAATTGAATTATAGTTCAGTGCCTGTGAACAAAAAATTTATAGCGCTTCCAAAATGCTTTTTAAAACAGAGAAGTTGTTTTTTTTTATTGGCAGCGCACTGCGATGTCACTGGCACTGGCACTGCAGCAAAAGCAAAGACAGACGTAAAACAGTAAAGCATTACATTACCAAATAAAATGGCATATTCACAGGGCATACAGTTACAGGCACAGATGGAAGTTATTCTGATGACAATCCTAGTAGGAACAAGAAGTCCCTCCATATTTGAAACAATCCAGTTTCTCTACCTGCGGCAAACTGATAATCAATTATACTTAATCAAATGGCTAAGACCTGGCATTAAACAAACCTGCTGGTATTAAATTCAGTTGTGTCCACAGTGTCACAACATTAACAATTAACCTTTTCTCCGCCCAGTAATGCCCGTTTATTATGAATTTCATTAGCACAGTGGCGATAGTACCGAATGTTAATCACGTTAACGGATCTCAGCATTAATCGCATGTGACTCATGCATCTTCCAATAGCCGCTTCTCTTGAAGGCAAGCGCATACTTCAGCCAAGTAAGCTAATATTAATCACTAATCACAAACTGCCTGTCATGAATTTTTTGTGAACGTTATCGTGTTACCTGCCCCATTAACAAAATAAATAGATTAAATCGATACCTGCCATAGTCCTGTAGATTATGAGACAATGGCATCAATAATGGATCGCTGATGACTGAGTAGGTCAAGGCTGGTAGGAGACGAATGACTGATCCCTATCAAGGAATTGAACTGAAACACAATATTTGGCATTCATCAGGAAGAGACTCTTAGGGAATTAGCCTCATCTTCCTTACTGCACTAACAATATAATTATATGATAATGAAAGATCTGAGAGTAAAGACACTTTTTCTCTGAAATGTTCATGCATCTCCTGATTGCCACAGGTACTTCTGGAGTGATCGAACACATCTGGAAGTTTAACACTGTGGGTGATTGACTTTATGATGATTAGGTAATAGCTGCTGGCCATTGGTTAACAGTACTGAGAGGAGATCAACCTGTATAGCCAGGCTGACTTTTTGTACACATTCTCCCATGTGACCTTCCTGGAGGTGGGTGAGAAGGCTGAACCAGAACTAAAGAAAACTGTGTTTTCGTGAAATATAAAATTTCTATACACAGTCAGAATCAGGATAATTGGCCAGATATGCTCACACACACAGAGAATTTCACTCCGGTTGTCAGTGTCCGTCATACACAGTAGATACACAGGTAAGACAAGACGAAGTGACAAATGGGTCAAGTTGATATATACAAGACGAAAGTGTGGTTCAAAAATGTATAAGATGTGCAGGAGTACATATCAGTGAAAAGGAATGCTTTAGTAAATAAAATATGTACGAAACAATGCACAGTGAGTTATTTACAACAATTAGGTATGGGAGGGCAGTGCAACTCAGCTGAAGTAACTAGTTCAGTTATTCATAAGAGTGATGACTTAAGGGAAGGGTGAAAATGTCCATCCATTGCAGGCCACAGACACCATTCAGACACAGAGAGACAGACAGACGCATACACGCACACACACACACACACACACACACACACCACTCACATTTTCAGACAATTTGGCAATTCCAGCTCACCATAGCATATTTTTGGACTGGACTTGGAGGAAAGTCCATGACACGGGGAGAACATGCAAATTCCGCACACATGGAGCCAGTGCGGAGACTCAGTACCTGATCAGGGTGAATATAAGATAAAATCAATAATAGTTTTAAAAATAATTTTACATTACCCTTGATTATACTGTACAACTGAGTACCAATGTTAAGATTTTGATATCAAATCTGATATCCAAATTACTAGACTCTTGGTGGAGGATCATAACTTTTGTTTGAGGGGCATCCAGCCCAAAAGCATATCAATATCTAGCAGTTCTGTCTCTGGAACTGTGTAACACTCCCAGTTCAGTGGACTCTTATTTAGAGGCAGGCTTGTATTTCTAGAAGGAAACATTCTTACCACACCGTTAGGTTGAAGGGAGGGGGGAGTGTGACAGATGACATTGTTGTTTTAGAGGCAGTCAGCTCACTTGGTACACTTGCATCAGTAATGTGACAGACGTGGTTAAATGCTTCAAAGGACAACCAGTCCCTAGGGAGGAAATCTTGGAAGGTCTAACTCCCCCTCCCACTTGACTGTCAGCCGAAGAACCACCCCAGAAAAAGAACTGTAACATCGCGCCTTGAACACTTTTAGGCAAATCGCACGTGGTTACGATCTGAGGTGTCCCGGTCTGCAAGCTGCCTGTTCTGAATGAGTCAGTAATGAGGAACCACGTGTAAGAACACCAACATGGACTCTGGACAGACCTATTGTAATTTAGTGACATGTTCCTGTTGTGATCAGCCAGTGAATGAATCCCAGCCTTGGTTTCAACAAGCTGGGAGGTGTACATAATGAGTATGTAGGCCTGTGATTTGTATAAATATACATAACTCAAAATATCCATGAAAAAATTCCATCGTCCATATTGCTTATCCAGGACTGTGTCACAGTGAGGCTTTTTGCTATCCCAGAAAGCACAGGACACGGCAAACAGAAACATGTTGGTTGGAATGTAACTCACAACACGCTGACTCTTAGTACAACGTCAGTAATATAAGATTGAATTTGTTTTAAATATGCCTCTGGTGTACCATAGGAAACGTTTATATTAAACCACGTCAGGTGATAGTGAGTCTATACGACTTATATAATCATCAACCAAGAGAAGGTAGGACAACTTTGTCAAAGTGCGGTAAATGCTGATGCCCGCCAATGGCAACATCGTCCTCTAGTATTGTGAAGTGGCTCCAGCGTCAGTGTTGTAGACCTGGTGTTAAATTGGATTCCCACATCTCAGTGCTATTTCTATTAATATCTTGGTAACAAGTTTGTTATTTTGTTATGAGCTTCAGTTGTATTAGTCAGTCTTCTCTGCATCGCTGTTCGGAAGTCCGTGTCATCCGCGGAAATAAGTCCGCTTGGCTCCCGCCAAGAAGTCATTTTTTTAAGAGACTGACGTGACACCTGAGCTCTATTCATCCATTTGGTAATTGCTGGTGTCCGTTTCCGATTGTCTTTGCTAGAGTTTGTTGTCATGGATTTGGTTGTGCGGTTTGGGAATTTAGATCTTTCGTATAGAGTCCATTGTGTTAAGAAAGCACGTTGTTTTTCTGTCTGTCCGCACATACATATAAACACATGATCAACTGTTATACCATCTGTTTAGTATTTTGTATCTGCTAGCATCTTTTTGTCTGTCATATCGCAACCGGTTTACCGCATATCTTCACGATCCATTTAACGTCTCAATAAATGTCTGTATTTACTGTCACACATTGTCACTCTCCTTTTTGTTATGGTCTGACCCTAGACCGGGTCGTAACATAATCGGGGTCAGTTATTGCATCCATATATCCATGTTCCATAACCACTTCTCAGTATAGGGTGTTAGTAACCTTGGATCCAGTCCGAAAAAGCAGAGGGCACAAGGCAGGGGGCAACCTGGGCGAGATGCAGGCCATCACAGGGCACACAGTCACACATGTAGAGAAAACCAGCTTCCCTAAACCGCCTGCCTTGTGACGGCAAGAGGAAATGTGAGGAAGTTCACGCAACAGTAGAAGGAGATAAACTGCAGAGGCAGAGCCACATCAGGAGCAGAATGAGACCCCCTGGACTGTGGGTGTGAAAACAGACCGCAGTACTAATCACTGATCCATCATGCTGCTGGAGTGAGTTATCAGAAACATTTAACAGCTGTATAATATGCACCCAATAAGATGGCAAGAAAACACTGGTCATCAGATAAACGTCCCGACCTGTTTCACCTCATTGGCTTGAAAATCAGGTACCTGAGAATATCACCCTTGACTGAGAGTTGACTGAGTTCTCATGTTATATGAAAATGAGAACAATAATCAATGCATGAGAATTTTTACAAGAATATTAGGGTGAGCAATATATGCAAATAAATAAATCTGCCATACGTTCATTTACTGCCTTTTGTTTGAGTCAGGCACCAGCTAGCATCCATAACTAACAAATAAACAAACATATAGACACCTATTGAGCAAACACACCTTCGGTTTTTAATCTTTATCTGTTATTGGTGTCACATTGTGAGGGACGAAGGCCTTGAGGATAGGCGTCTTGGAACAAAAGGTGCTTCATTAACAAAACAGGAGCAGGGAAACAAATAGGACTGCGAGGGGTAAAAGTGGGAAGACTGACTCGGGTACGGGCACAGGCAACAGGAGGACTGACATTAATGCACATGCAGTTTTTTCATACCCAAATGAGACAATATTATGAGCAAAGATTGTTAATATAGACCTATCATATTCATTCCTGATTGCAAACAACGTGAGAATTTAGGTTATGACATTGCACAGAATCCCAGTATTCAAAGCTAAAAGCTAAAAATTTAGTGTCTCATGGGAAGCTGATGTCTTCTTTGTTTTTAAAAAGACAGGGCCATGCATAGCGTAAAAATATTGTCATTTGCATTATTTAATTTATTTAATTGAAGACTTGTGCCATAAAATCTTACGATCTTTCATGTTATTAAGTGCCCTTTTAGTGGCTGTCGGGCTTCTGGTCTTAGAGCCCATTTGCGAGATTGTGTGAGGTTTTAGATTTGAGATCGATCATGCAGTAGGAATTAAATAATGTGTCAATCCACCTGTTAAGCACCTGCGATTATATGTCATGGTATATGCCATTAATCGCTAAGGTATGCAATTCAAAGAATAATCATTTAACATTCTCATAATACGTCGCCCTCTCTCATCTTATTGCCATCTGTGCATATAGCTCTCCTGAAAGCGTTGAAACTCAATTTGTACTTGCTTGCAAATGATATTTTTACTGGAAAGGAATAATCAGTACATCACAGGTTTAAGTTAAACCATTAAACAAACATTAACGTATGGGTAATTCTCATTCAACTTGTCAATTTTTGGAAAAAAAAACGTTACAAAGAAATACAGTATTTCTGTTTTGTGTAGAACAATATACATTGCCTTAACTTTTTAGGTTCATTAAAAGTGTCGTTGTTTTGTTGATTTGATGTGTTTTTATCCATTTTACAACAGGTAGCCAAAAAATCAAACACGAAACTAGATGAAGTGTTTTTAAATCTTTCAGCTTTATTGAAGTTAACTCGCAATAAACAATCAATTTGTATTATAAGATGTATGTCTTAGATCAATTATTGGTCAGCTTTGTCATTTTGTCAATTCACTTTTATGAAAGGCCAACATTAGCACCTGTTTTCACTAACCGAATAAAAACCGAATCGGATACTCACCTTTACAAAAAAGGAGAAAAGCAAAAATAACATTTAGCGTTTGTTTGTCAGCGAGCCAATTATAGATATACAGTCAAGCGCCGCATAAAGACGTTACTGTCAACAATGGACCGCATACACAACAGTAGTCTGATAAGATTATGATGGAGCTGATAAATCCCTATCGCTTACCGACGTCGTAGCCATCATAACATTGTGCAACACATTACATGTTTGCAGTGAAGCTGGTGTAAACAAATCTACTGCACTGCCAGTCTAATAAAAGTATAGCACATACAGCTATATACAGTGCATGATACTTGGCAATAGTCAACCATGTTACTGGTTTATATATTTACTATACTGTACTTTTTAAGTTGATATTTAAGCTATATCATATAGCCTAGGTGTGTAGTAGGCTATACCGTCTAGGTTTCTGTAATCTCACAATGACAAAAGCACCTAATGGTGCGTTTCTCAGAACGTATCTTTGTCATTAAGCACCACACAACTTATTTAATTCTGGTAAATGAAACGACACTATACATACATTATTCCCACTTCACATAGGCTGTGCATTTATGATATAATTCTTGCTTTTACTATATGTTAGCGTTTTTATATATATGTATAGTATATGTAATGGATACAACACTACCTGCAGAATTAATCTGGTCCCTAGGTGGATAAGGAAAGCCCAGAGCTGTTCAAGGAAACCACAGAATGTTTCAAAGCACTCATCCATCCTGCTGTCCTGTGGACCTGACAAAAATAGTACAGAACATGAGGTCAGAAGCAAATTTTGAAAAAGTACCTATCCTTTGGGGAGTTTTTTCTTTCCAGAAAAGAAACTCTATTCTTAACTGAACAAGATGTGATTTCTGTGACTGTATCAATCTGTGATACATGTACTGATATTTCCCTTCCACATATTGCAGAGAATGCATTGTAATAGCTTGTAGAAAAAATCTATCCATCAATTCACCCATCTTGTACTTGGACAGAGTCATAGGGGGGTTGTAGGCAACAGATGGTGGGGGGGCCTGTCCATTGGGGGGCACCATAAAAAAGTTTAATTGAATTACTTACTGAAATCAGAAACAATAGGAATAATAATAATAATAATAATAATAATAATCACCTTTACCCATAGACCTCCAGGACCTTTTAACAGAATATTATCAGAATGTTTTAAATGACTACAAAATACTAAATAGGCATATTTCCTTTTACTGTAGTGATATGCAATTTCTTAGCGGATTCCTTTTAACAATAACATATCATATATCCACCGATTGATTTTGTTACAGTCTCTTTATAGTAAGATATATATTTATTTGTATCTATTTATAATATAGTATATTAATAGTATATATGGGAAGGATTGTACATTTCACAATGCCTCCTCTTGGAAAAGTACAATGATAGCCATATATTACCATACTATTTCATATTTATGTTGAATAGATTACAATCACTTTGGTTTGTAATATACTTTGTAGTATAACCATCTTAATCTTTATACATCACATATATTTGAACATTTGCCACAGGTAATAAAAATATTACATTATATATTTAATAATATATAATATAATTTAGCCCTATGCAAAATTATATCCAATATGTCACAAATATTGAAAATTCTGTCCAGGCTTCTGCTCTCTGCTTCTTGGAATCGGCTCCAGGCCCCCGCATGACCCAGTACTGGAAAGCAGCTGGAAAATGAATGGATGGACAAATATTAATATTGATATTTCACCATCTCTAATAATTAATCACATAATTGATCATTGTTCACAGTGCTAACATGCTTATTATCATACATTATTGTGCGCTTGTTTGCACTTGACCATCCAGAGCAGGCTTTGAACTTTACGTTTTGTGTGACTGCGCATTCCTTAACTCTTCAGTCAGTTCATGCCGGTTGAGGGGTGCTGCTTCTTTTGTCCCTGCTACAGCAAGGAATTTGGCAGTAGGGATATTTGCCAAACAGGAGCCCCCTGGGAAGGTCCACTGTCAGTTTGTAGCACCTCAGACTGGCCGCTTATCCGGCCGGATTAGAGATTTGGAAGGGCTCACTTCTCTAAAGCTGTGTCTCACAAAAACAGAAGAATGAAGCCACAAACACCTCCAGCTCCTGTATACCAAAAGCACAAAACCAAGTCCATCTGAGTGTTTATAACCTTTAAACCTACCCTGAGCTTGGGAAATAACTTAATAGGCTTTAAGGAGCTTAGGATGGTTATTTTGACAGAACGATAACTCCTCTTAACTGTCATTGGCCACTGAAGTGAAAAAAAAAAATAAAAGCTAAGAATGTACTCATCCATATGAAATTATACTCATAGAAGAACATGGGCGGGTTGCAAGCATGAATATCCTGACTGACTCAGATAGGGAAATTCAGTAAACCGAGAACATAAAAACATAATATATCACACACATAAAGTTGAATGAATCAGAGACAGGAGTTTTCAAGAGTTCTGAAATTTCCTGGACAAACCAGCCGTACCAAAATACATATAATAAGGACTGAGAGTCATATGTAATGGGGTTTAGAAAAAAACTGACAAACTCATGACATTTACCCCTCTTGTGTTGCCTCTTGTTCCTAACCCTTTTGGGGAAATCACTCCCAGCTGCCTCTCATTAGCCCCTTGTTAGTCTTTTGTACTTAAATACCAATTTGTCTCATCTACCCCTGTCCGGTCTTTAAAGAAATAATAATGCATTATCACTTAAAATTAACGCCATGTGTTCATGTTATTATATAAAATCACATATAATTGTGAATTATATAATGAAGAAAATGGCAAAACAGCATTTATTTAATAAATTATGACGTAGTTATTTTGGGAAACAATATCCTCACTTTATATGACATGTAAGTTATAAAAGTGTCATCATGTTTCATAAAGAATAATGGTCCTATATGTCTTTATTTGGCAGTTTGAATTATATCACTGGCTTCCCTTAAGTTTTGAATTTCCTATATGGTATGTGTGCACCTTTTGATGGACTGGTATCCCACCCATGGTATCCTGTACCCTGCCACATTAATCATAACCCTATACAGGAAAGGCAACTATAGAAGATGACCAATGAACACTTAAATCACAATTTTACGAAGGAGAATTGAGGCAGTTTGATTATACAGTCACCAAACACACTCATTACTCACCATTTGCTGAGCATGCTGGGAAATAATTTGCATAAAAGACCACCCCTGGCCAACTGGCTTCTACTGATATTTATATCAAGCCCCCTTCGAAAAGATGAAATGCATTATAATGAATATACACCCCCACAAATGCCTAGTCTAACTATTCACAAATAACTATTTGGATATATTTGCATCTGCTACTATACACTATACATTTTTATTGATTCTACAGTGCAAGGACTCAATATTCGGTTTATGCATATAAGCTGATCTTTCAGTGAGTGAAAGTTGCTTGCTAGATTTTGCATTCAATTGATTTGGCAGGCTGTAATAGAATTTAATGTACATACCAGTGCATGATGGTGTCTCTATAATGCTTACTGTATGCTAATCCTGCCCCAGGACTGAATGTATTTCAAAGTATTAAAATGATTCAGACAGTTTGTAGTATTTCATAACATATTATTTCTATATATGCCACAGCCACATGTACGTTACGCTACTGCCCACGTTGTCTCCACCCAAACCAAACCAGTGTTATGCTACCAGATATTTACAATATGAAATCCACCGCCATCCAACAACATGCTGAAGGTCATCATCTGCAATTTATCTCTGGACAGGTGTGTAAGAAGTGTGGAGAATGATGATCTCCCAGAGAGGTTGGGGGACAAGCTCATCACTCACGCATAAGCAGTTAATTGTTAATTGACAGCTAATTGGAGAATGCATAATGACCATTCACTTGTGGTTGTTATGAAACAGGCATTCAGCAGCTATTTTGTAGTTTCAGCATTTTGGAGGTGGGTATGAATCTCCCTCCTGCTGTTCAAACCAAAATCTCCATTGCATCCTTTTAATCCCCCATGTCATGTAGATCTGTTTGCCATCCTTAAGAAAACAACTTCCACAAGGTCTTTCAAAAGTTAAGATGTAGAGTGCAGAGTCTCAGTTTTTGTAGAAATCTCAGCTGGAGTGAGTGGCTGAGACGTGCACTTCCTGCTTGTAGGGACTATAACGTTGCGAGGCCTTGGTTTCCTGGAGAGGACATTCATGTTAACTCATATAAAATAGTTCTGTGTTACCATCCTGATGCAGTCGGTTATTGCAATACATCTGGAATAACATAATTGTGCTGCCGGATTTCTCAGAAAACACCAAGTTCTTCTTTGAGTAGCAAACAGAATGTTTATTTTTAATGAGTAAAAAATGTTCAGTCCTGACTTTTATTAAGATCGTATTCAGGGAAATGTGTTCATCAAGACTTGAATGCCAAAAAGCAGTTATGTAATTCTACTGTCAGATGTAAAATATTTAAAGAAATACAATACATTATCACATAGTTTGCATTAAAAAAGATTGCAAGTGAAGAATCTGTTCGAAATGTTTGCATTCTCTCCAAAAGAAATGAATATGGAAAAATGAAGTGATCATTTCATATAAAGTAAATTTGATTGTTTTCCTGTAGATAACTCAGATTACATATTGCAAATTACCCCCCCCCCCCCCACACACACACGGAAAAAGGCTCAAAGCAAAGCAAAATGAAAAGGAGGGCAAAGGCTGCTTTTGACAGCATAACAAGCATTAGTAAACTTTTTTATATCTTTAGGGAGTGAGAGAGGCCTTTAATTTAGATTTCTGTATTGACAAAGGTTAACTGTGGAATGTGGATGAAAATTACCCTCGCTGTAGTGTCAAGAGGTTGGGAATCCAGTCTTTGCTGGACCTTCTAGAAAAACTGTCTCTCTGAAACTCCACAAACACTTCTCTGTCAGCCAGTAGTATTTGAGATTTAATTGACTAAACCAAAGAAAGAAAATTTACCTCTATTAAAAAATCCTAGTATAAGAGGAAAAATACAATAGCCCAAAACTCTTAATGTTTTATTGGAATATTAATTAAGTGATTTGTAACCTGGGCTCTGTCAGTTCTTTTCATAAATAAATTTCAGATGTCCAGGCAACATTAGCGTTCTTGATCATTCTACGTTATGGCTGAGATAAAAATGAGTCAAACGGTGAAGAAGAATGAAACAATGGAATTGAACCATGGCATCTTGAGTAATCGTTTAGGAAATTCTGTTGTACTTTTGAGAACACAGTGAGTAGCGCCAGAGAAACCCAGCTGTGTTACCGCAGGCTAGGCAAGTTAGTCTTTATAAAGATGGCTTTGAACCAAGAAAATAATGTGGGTGGCGGGGGGGGGGACACGACACAGGTCCTAGAGAGGATTCTAGAGCATTAAAGGGTACATACATATAATATAAATGACTGATTATCTGTTCTATATATTTCTTCACGTTTATCATATTTCATCATTTATCTGTATTGGATTAGTGGCTATGGAGCCAGGAATTTTTAATATGCATGTAATAGTCTAAGGTAACGAGTTTTACTTGTGGGTATGTAGTCAGCTATGTGTTAGAAAATTTCATCAAAAGAATACTTTATATTAATTTTTATTATATTAATAATAAAAACTTAGCTCCTTCAGCTGAATATCTACAACCCCGAACTCATGCAACTGAAGCTCATCTCTCATAGGACTAGATTGGATCAACAACCAACTGGAGTTTGAGGTGTAGTTCAATAAGCCAAGAAAACAAATTTGCATGTGACAACCTCAGCACATTATTATTGCATATCTAGAAAGGATTAGACACTATTTAGACAATCAATGCTCTGAAGCAATATGAAAACATATTTAACATTAATGAACATTTCAGCTTTGTAAATCTGAACGTACATTACACTCAGATTAAATTAAATTCTAGCAGTTTTACCTTGAATCACATGCATTAGGAAGATGCTATTTGTATTTATGTAATATATAAAATATTTGATAACACTTAAACCGGTCATCATAATGCATGATAGATACCTTCATAATGCATTATAATGCATTCATAAAGTATTATAAACACAGCTATAACGATTTATAAAAAGGCATGAAACATGATTATGAATGCTCTATGAAGCTCTCGTCTATAATGAATGAATGCCTTTTATTGTCACTATACACATGTACAGTGAGATTAAACGCAGCTCCTCCAGTGCAAACATGTATGTAGAACTTTTACCCAACAAACAATAAACAAATAGTGCAAAATGTTCTTTGGTGCTATATACATATGTAAAGAATAAATAACTAAATAGGGTTTTATATATATAATAATACATTTATACATTTCGGTGTGTATATATATTTATATATATATACAGTGTGATATGCAGTGTTACACAGTATTACACAGTAATAATGCACTATAAATACCTTCATAATGCATTATAATGGTCAGTATACGCCATTATAATGAGCATGGCTATAATAAACATGGCCTCAACGTTATGCCTTTTTATAAATAATTATAGCCGTGTTTATAATACTGTATGGATGCATTATAATGCATTATGAAGGTAATGCATTATACATGAGTGCTTTAAGTAAAGTGTTACCAAATATTCTTTAAAGGGGGTAGCTCACTCACTGAGTAGCACTATTGTCACGTCCCCATTGTGCCGCTCTTCCTGTGTGCCATGCCCCCTCGTTTACCTCACATGGAATCTACCTGTTTACCAGCTGTATCTAGTCGTGTCTAATTGATTTTGTGTATTTAAGTGCTTTCTTGTTAGTCTTTCCCCAGTCTGGTCATTGACGTCTTTATGTCATTGCCCCTAATAAACCCTGAGGTTTATCTATACTTCTGGACTCCCGCACCTATTTCCCTGCCCTGCACCACCGTACCTTGCGACTACGTGACAACTATGGCATCACACCCCCATGGCTGTTGGTTTGATTGCTGTCCCAAGCTCTATGTGTGCTGAATTTGCACATTCATGTCAGTTCTCTCTGGCTACTTCCTGTTTTCTCCCATAATAGTGAAACATTCAGGAAAATGAACTTGTGTCTCTAATGTGCCCATAGTGTGTGAAGATGGTTGAGGTGATTATTGGATGGCTCCCCTTTCAAGATGTCCTCTACCTCGTGCTCTGTCCTTCCTGGGATAGACTGCATCCTCACTGTGACCCAGTACTGGAAACCAGTTATGGATTGTGGATGGAAATATGATTTAATGAAATGACAGAGTGGGTTATAATTAAAGGTGACCTATAAATACACAGAATATAATTTCATTGTTGATTTTTGGAAGCATCTTTCTGGTCATGCTAAGTTAAGGAAAGTTTTTTTTTATTTTGGCTTAAAGTCAGCATTGACACATTTTAATGAAAATAAAAATCGGCTCTCCTGCTGTGTTATTAGCAGCTTGTGGACAAACTGTGCTGATCCCAAATTGCAAAGTGTGCTCATTGCTCTAAAAATGGATGTAAATTGGAAAGCTTATTTTTACCCTCTCATTTCTAGGTCAAATCCAGATGTGCTGGGGAAAATTCAGTATCAGCCTGCAAGTCGGTGCCTTTGGGTTTACGATATCTACAGCAAGAAGCGCTCCTCTCCCAATGGTGAAAATTAATGCTTAATTTCCAGCCAGCCGACACCGAAATTACAAGCAGCACACATATAAACTGCTCAAACCTTGGTTTTTTGGTATTTTATTGTTTATAGAATATTACTTTATACACCACACGACATTAATAGATTTTTGCATTATGTTTGATCTTAACGCCAAACGTGGCAGAAAGAAAAAAATTGATGCAGTTAGGGAAAACATTCGGTGTAAAGATGCGTGACTCTGTTCTCAGCAGTAATCCTCAGCATTGCATGCTCTCCCTCTAACACCTAATCAATATGTTAGTGTCTGCTATGACCAGATAAAAGATTTGAGGCTATCCTTCCACATAGCATAGTTGGACACCTTTGAATAAATTGCCAAATGCCAGAGGTTTCTTCCATTCTGAGTGGGAGCGGAGAGACAGGCATTGCGGGGAGGGAGAGAGGCTGGGACCAAATTAGTCCTGGCTTATGGCTGTTGTGCAAAGTCACTGTTGGTATCGATTTCTGAAATGCAGCAGATTCGATACACGGAGCCCTTCGGCACCTCGCTGGGTAATGAAAGGGGCACCTGGAATCTCCTCTCCCGCCCTATGATTATACTGAGCGTAACAAAACGCAGTGGATAAGCAGTTTGTATCCACGCACCTGCATATGCAACGTAATGGTATAATGCATGCCTTCTTGCATGTAATCTATTTTTTGTATTTTTAACACAAAAAAAGGAGGACAGTGTTCATAGAATGTCGTCCTTTTGTTAACCGGATTCGTGAGGCGACTGGGCAGTTTTGCTTAGCAAACACTTATTCAAAGCGGCTCAGAAATGTATTCATTTGTACAGCTAGATATTGAAGTGAAGGGATTATGTTTAAAGTGCTTTGCTCAAGAATAAAATAGACCCACTTAGGATTTGAACCAACAATCTTAAGATTCTCTTAATGTACTAACACCCTGCCTTTGAGGTACTCCATATCTATATTCATCATATCCAATTTTAATGTACTTTATAAGTAGTCGACCCATATAATCAGTTCAAGATGGAGCGAGATGTGTGTCATTTAATTCCAGCTGTAAATACATGTACTCTAGGTGTTGCTCAAGGGTTATTGGCCTGCATGAAAATCTATTCAGAGGCTGTCATACTGAACCTTGAATTATGCCTGAATACACAGAGTGCTTATAATAAGCATGGAGTCTTTTCCTGATGGGTTGAAGTGACCCCGGAATACTATTGTTTGAAATTTAGACTAAGCCCACAATTATGTAAACCCTATTTATAGCAGGACTTCACATTTTCTCTGCATCAATGGCTGTTTATTTGGGGTCAGCGGTGTCCCCAGACAAGGACTTCAGGGTGTTTTGAGTGTTGCTTTGAATTACAATGCAGGAGGGACTGTACTCCTATTGACTCAGGGCTTGTCGGTGGTGCAAGATGAAATCTGAACTTTAACTCTCACAGTATCTGACGGATCTGCTCGTGTTTTCGGTCTGTTCTCTTACTGTCTCTCAGTCTGCCCTGGCCCATTGTATTGTGAAACACAGTGAGCCATACAGAGTCATGGAGATGGCATTAAGAATTATATGTTAATTAAATTGTTGTTGTTGTTTTTCAATAGGTTCTCCAAGATACGTACATTAAAATCAAGGATGTGTGTTTGGTTTCAGCATTGGTAAGGACCAAATCAGCCCTCAAAACCCTTGCCCCTAAAACACGTACAGTACTGTAACACTATTGGTAGAGACACATCTCTACCATCATACCCAAATCCATGCCCTTGATTTATATACACCAGGGTGTCCCATTCCCTGTACTTCCTGGGACTGATTCCAAGTTCACCGCAATCCTGCACTAGATAATCCGTTATGGAAGATGGATGCATTATAAGTGGATGGATCTTCAACCAATAGTATACTCGTATAAGGACTCACACATATACCCACTACATACATATATATAAATCTCTGACTATACAATACTGTGCAAAAGTCAAGTATAGGAAGTGTTTAAAGCTGTTCATCTGCATAGTAAGCATTCAAAATGTAACATTAGAAAATATTAAAATTAACAGTAACGCAATAAAAAGGAAAGTTACTGATATCTTGTTGGATGGCTAGATGAACACCACTTCAGTTCCCAAACCTCTCCTCAGGGGCACCTCAGCCATTCCATGTATTCGTTAAATCTCACCACCAACTCTCGTAATTAATTAACTTAATTAGTTAAATAACTCAGTGAGGATTAGCCAGACAAGGTGGGGTAGTGGTCGAGGTAAAAAAAAAAATGGGTGTATGAGGTGGTTCTGGCACATACTAGGGGAGGTATTGAAATGGCTAATCTGACACGCTTTGACAGACATAACATTATAGTTTTACACCAAAAGGTCTGCCTAGGACGTGTGCACAGTGCAGTATGTGTTTCTATCATTTAAAATGGCAAAATACATGAATACGTAAAGCTGATGCTTACACCCGAAAGTACTGAGTAGTACAATTAAAGCTCTAGAGTTAGCTCTTACAGTGCCTCTTCCTGCTAAGAAGTATATTGATGTGAACTTCAGAGTGATGTATGGAGACTTTATTCCTGGCTGTTTTTATCCTTCCGTTTCCAGCGAGTGCTGAATGGAAATGGGTTCAGGAGGCACATAGCAGGGAGAGGCGTGATGCCGGTGCATTGCAGGGTATTCACAGACACACCTTCACTCGCGCTCATCAATTAATCCATGTCGTTTTGTTAACTGCACGGAATTCTCTGTAGCTTGTTGGAATGCAAGAGAAACAGTGATATATCATTCTCATATACTTTACAGTGAACAGTAATACTTTTTAGCATTTGAATATAAAATTGTGTACTAGTAGTTTTTTTGTGACTGTCATTGCAGGAAAATGATTTATTGGGATAATTCTCTCAGGAAATGTCAAAGAAATTTGTTCCATAACAAATGTTTTACAGTCTCTGACTGTTTGCATGTTAGAAGTGACCCTAGGCATTTATTTATTGCTAAATCGATGGTGAATTATTCCCTCTGTTCTGCTTAAAAGGCATTTATGCTGTCCACTCATATTTTTCTGATATTACAGTTGGACACAACAACAGAATTTAAGAAATAAACCCATTTTTAAATGTTGAATCCATACAAACATGAATTATATATCTACAACAAACTTAACAATCTCATAGTGCATCAGTTATAATATGCTAAAAATGCTGATAAAATTATTAATTACGACGGTTATGATGAATGAGTTATGACCTTAGACTGTGTATTGCTTGGTCTCTGAAATTAGAACAATTAATTATCTCCACCCAATGTATGTGTTCAAAAAGTGAAGATAATTATGATCTATTAAAACTAAATGAAAGGCGACGTGAATTTGAATTTATGATGTTACTGTACAGATGACATTATAATCTGTAGACGTAGGTATGTGCAACAATAAAATAAAGCCGTTAAATTTAATGAACATTAATACTCTTTATATAAAATTCAATTCATTCTCTTTGCAGCTGATCGCATTTTCCTCGATAAACTAGAATTATAATTAGAATTTGGTGATCAGTGGTCATTGTTGACACACTACAGCACACAGTGCACAACAACACAGTGCACAACAACACAGTGCACAACAACTAGCTCCCAGACGAACCAAATAGCGGTACACCTCAAAACAAAAACAGAAAAAAGAAAACCTGATCAGTAATGATGCTTCTGACACTTTCCAGGCTGGAGAGTAAATATTTGGAGAAGCTGCTGATGCTCTGTGCTGTGCACAGGCAGTCATGCCACATGAGATAGTGTCCTTCTCCCAGCCTTCCCACTGAAGGAAACTTGAGGGATGTGGAGGTTGTCATCTAGGGCACCATAGCTGGTAAGTTTGATGTTTTTGTGCTGGGTGAAATGGAGGTAATTGGCAACACATGGATGGATGGATGGATGGATGGATGGATGGATGGACGGACGGACAGACCCTGGATTGATGGAAACAAATATAGCTTCAAATACAAAAAAAAATTATCTCTAAGACAGGACTTGGGCCTCCACTAACATGGCAAGCTGGAACCATGTGGAATCAGGCTGAAAAATGATCTGGTTTGTTTCATTCTGCTTGTTTTCCCCCCTGCAATCAGATACTTGGATCAAGAACATGTTTTGACATGTTGACAGCAAGCTGGTGACAAAAGTGTAAGTGACAGTGCTGGTCCACAATGGATGTGACAATGCTGCACACAGGGATAGTGGCAACACGACAGCATGAGGAGTGCTATGCATAACACACTGTGTCAAATATTGTGCAACATAGAACTGTTTTACATGTAAAACTGCTTTAATGTGAGCTTTGTGTCAATTTGGCACATGGCTATACTGAGTTTGACAAACAGACCTGTATATAACAGACAGATTAAGCAACACTGAAACATGTCTTCATGCAACCGATTTATGCTAGAACCAGGAGGAATACTAAGCTTATTAACTCAATTCAATATTCAAAATTAATAACTGTTTAAAGTGTAATAAATACAAGCAGTTGAAAATACACAGAAAGCAAAGAGCAAATGATTTCTGAGATCAGAAATATTTTTGTTGGGTTTTATTAATAAGTTATCAGATTTATTAATTCTCAGGTTTACTATCTGCATAGAGACACATGGAGTTTTAAGAACAGCAAATGATGACTTGTGATTTCAGACTGAGCACCATAACTCCCACGCAGACTGTTTTGCTTTTAAAATATTCACTGAGAACAGCCTCAGTGAAATGTATAACGAAGTAGCGTATGGCAGCGCGTTCTCCTAAAAGAGTCTTCTTGACTGTGAGAATAGGCTGCGTGAAAGAAATCACTGGATGCAAAATGGCTCAGTCGAGGGCAGTCTCCGCTGAAACTGTTCCAGTATTGAACGAGGCCAGAAATTTCATGGTTCAGTGCCGCATGCATACGATAACAGTGGAAAAACACCAAGAACAGAGCTTTTCAGGGTTCGCTGTGGTTCAACACACTGCTGGGGAAAAAAAATAGATATATAACTAAAAATAAAAGAATGGGATATCATTTTTTAAAACCCTAGAGATTATTCCATCTGCCACAAAGGATAAAATATCATAAGGATATAGATCACTAGACGTGTAAATTATTACAGTCACTTCCCTTCTTTTCCTGACCT
The DNA here is from genome assembly GCA_026777985.1 of Mormyrops attenuatus. NCBI lineage: Eukaryota > Metazoa > Chordata > Actinopteri > Osteoglossiformes > Mormyridae > Mormyrops > Mormyrops attenuatus. The sequence goes on from JAODKC010000043.1 coordinate 5,995,673, forward strand.
CTGCACACATTGTGGTGTGCCTTTTGTGAAGTCTAACACATGCTTCACCTACAAGCCATCACTATTAGCAACTTAGGCAAGCAGGAATGTATTGTAGCTTGTCTCCAAGGTACCCAAATGAACATGAAACAGTGGTATGAATTTTTTACTGGGGCACCTGCAGTGATCCTTCCTTGTTTGTGGTACGATTTCCATGGTATTCACTGCTTTGATAAATAGTACAATAATTAATGCCAGGAAACCACAATACAATTATGCTGCCTCTGGCTGCTCAGAGTGAGAGAGAGAACAAGTGAAAGAGGACATCACAGCCATGTGACACCTTGGAGCGTGCATCTCAACCCAGAGATGTACTTTTACATATTGCACACACATCATTACCTTTTCAACTGCAGATGCATGTTTAGAATAGTGTAAGTGTGCACATTTTTTCCATTGACAGGATGTTTTTTTTATCAAGCTTCCTAATTGGATTCATTACTCAAGACATCCCCAAATTTGCAAATAACATATTTAAGACATTTATCTGAGTAAGATAATGTGTGTTGCTACATCATTTAAAATCTCTCTGGTAACTGGTTAAGATGGTTCTGCATTTTACCAGTTAGCCGAATTTGTTAGCCAGTGCTGGCTAATGGCTGCTCGGTCAAAGGGATTAGACTCTTTCAGTTTAAAGCTGTAATCCACTAAGACTGACACACATTTAGTTTGGATTGATGGATGGATGGATGGATGGATGGATGGATGGATGGATGGATGGATGGATGGATGGATGGATATCTCCAGTATAACCATGAAGGCTGATGCAATATACAGCAGTGCTAAATTAAAAAGAGGAAAATGGAAAGAATAATCACCATATTCATACATAATTATGTCTGTCAGCTTCATGCACATTAATGCCTGTCACATCACCTATGAAGTATTTCCATTGTGAATTCATATAACCCTATAACATCGAGGCAGACAACTTAGGGTGATATTCTGTAATAATCAATGTACGCAGCCGGTTGTTGACATACGCATTTGGAGACATTAAGGCCACCTGGGGGGTCTGGCTTGAAAAGGTGCGCGTGGACAGTTTGGTCACACGGGGGCTGGGAAAGGAATCAGGGACGCTGTATTTAAGTATGGCCGTTTAAGGAAACCAACACAAACTATGAGAATGTAAACTAATAAAAATATATACAATGAAGTCTCTTCCCACAGCATTTTCTTTGACATCTGCTTACACATGCCTTTGGCTTACAGTTCCCTAATACTCTCTCTTCAGACATCTGGCTATAGACAGCAAGTAACTGATTAGTTCTTCAAACAGTAACCAGCTGGGCGTAATTTGCAGGAAAATATGTTCATCGGGCAGGTATTAAAACAGCTCTCAGCTTGCTAAATCCTAACCAGTTCCTCTATTCTTCCTCACCCTGCTTCAGAAGGCACATATACACAAGGGGGGAGCTAGAAATTCTGGGCCCTCTGACAAAATGTCACCTCGGGGCCCCCACTAGGGTTGGAACTTACAATCTGAAGAAATACAGCCCCCATGTAGATAGATTTTGCTGAGCGGGAGGGGGTCCCTTCGGTAGATTTTGGTGTCCCTGTTAAGTGCTGAACCCTCGAATCTACCAGGGTATCCATGCCTCTCTAAGGCAGCTGCATACACACACACAAACCAGATGCAATTTACAATCAGCAATTTACCTGCACGAAAATGGATTTTGAGGGAATGCAAAGCTGTCCAAGACAATTTGAAAACGCCACAGAGAGAGTGCTGGGGCAGTATTCCAATGCTCAAAGTAACAGCACTACTCCTTGTAAAAGTAACACCAATATAACAGAATGACCCATTGTAAAAGTAATACTAAAGTAACAGTACTAACCATTGTAAAAGTAATACTAAAGTAAC
>JAODKC010000043.1:5997675-6015258 GCA_026777985.1 Mormyrops attenuatus
AGTACTAACCATTGTAAAGGTGACACTACAGTAACAATACTACCCATCGTTAAGGTGACACTAAAGTAACAGTACTAACCATTGTAAAGGTGACACTACAGTAACAATACTACCCATCGTTAAGGTGACACTAAAGTAACAGTACTACCCACTATTTCACTCCTTCTGTCTTAAATGTTTCTATACATCACTAGGGAATTTGATGTAATCTTAATTTCCTCAAAAAAATAAGAGTCATTCAAGCACAAGTACAATTTTCTAATAGCTAAAGGAAAGTAAACATTTTAGAAGGATGCTAACTCTTATTCAGGGCACATATTCACTACTTATCTTTCTGATTGCTGATATTATATCAGTGTATCACTATTTTAATTTTTAATTAGTTATCAGATGTTCTTGTCCAATGAAATTTATATAGCTTACGGTTTTACGGCTGATTATCTATGAAAGTCATTCAGGATACCCATTTTTGGCAAAGGCACAAGTGCAATGGCCCTTCAGAGATTTGAAATATAAAAAACCAACTAATTCTGCAGTTGGAAAACCTTCCATAACCTTAGCATTTTTTACTGATCTTCATTCGGAGTGTATATTTATTTAACAGTAGAAAATAAAATCTAACTTTTAATGTATAGATAATTAAAATCCAGCTACATATGTTTTATACTGCAAGCCAGGGAATTTCATGGTTATGTCAATGTTTGCCCTACAAAATAGTACTTGTGCTTGGAGGATGACTACTCTGTCTGCATTTTGGAAATAAATCCTAAGGTTCTGCAGTGGAATCTTGGAATTGGAATCACCCTTAACATGGGAGACACATCAGAGATTTATGTCTGCATGGTGGTGGAGCTGGACACAGGTGGTTGCAGTTTGTACCTCCCCGAGAGAAGGAGAATCCACAGTGAAGGCTTCTGTATATCTCATAAAGAATTTTCAGTGCCAGTCTTGATATTATATGGATCCCAGTTATTGTCTGTTTCAGCACTAGTTGACTCTGAGGTGTTTGGTAACTTTATTGACATAAAGCTGGCAAGAAAATTAGGTGTCTCCCTTCAAGAGATCATCAATGCACTTGACAAATTAGGAAATAGATCTTCACATGCAACTTGGATTACTTCATCATGACTCAACAGGGGTAATGTCTTCCACTGAAGTTCCCAAGGTTCTGGGGTTTTCCTGGCTCAGTCACCATGATCTTGTAACATTCTGCAAGCAAGATGCACCACTGGCTTTGGGAGGTCTGGTGCTCCCCCAAGTATTTATCCCTTTCCTGTTGAGCGCCCACCAGTGAGAGCCTTAGTACTAACCAGCCAGCTCTTATTATTCCAGAATACCAGCAGTTCCAAGATGTCTTGAGTAGGATAAAGGCAGCCATGCATCCTTCACATTGTCCGTGGGACAGTGCCAATGACCTGCTCCCTGAGATCTCCCCTCCATGTAGCTTGGTCTATCCATTGTCTCGCCCTGAATCAGTACATCCAAGAAGCTGTTACTGGTCTACATATCAAACAGGTTTGGATTTTTTTCATTGTGAAGAAGGATAGTGGAAGAAATGATATCACCATTAAGTTCCACTGCTGTTTTCTCCGAATACCTCCAGCTTTGGAACAGATCTGCACTGTAACCACTGCAAAATGTAATGTCCTGAGTGCCTATAATACCTACTCTGCATCAGAATTTATGAGGGGGATGAATGGAAGGCAGGATTTATCCTTACCGTCGAGAATTATGAATATCTGGTTATGTTATGTATACTTTCTGAAGCTCCCGCTATATTCCCGCTGTCTTTCTCATCAGATTTTTTCCCCCAAATTGAGCTAACCACAAGGGCCAGGTAAACCACATACTCCGGAGACAATCATCTCTACGCCAAAACCAAAAAGTGTGAGATTCATAAAACAACTGTCTTCTTCCTGGGCTATGTTGTAGAAACCAAGGGACCTCACATAAATGAAAATGAAGTATCTGCGATTCATAACTGGCAACATCTACTCAGGCAACGACATTAAATACCTAACATTAATACTCATTGTTGAGATGGATGCTTCAGAAGTAGGAGCGGGGGAAGTCCTGTCTCATTGTCATAGTAGGCTCTCTGTATTGTTGCCCTGCTCATTTTATTTTTATAAGCTTTCCACTGCAGAACAAAACTATGATTTTGGAAATTGAGGATTACTTACAATCTCGTTAGCTCTTTATGTGGATACACTGGTTGAAAAGATCAACCCATCCCTTCTTGGTTTTCAGGGATCATTGGAGCCTGGAATACATCTGAGAAGCATAGAGAATGCACTCTATGCCAGCTCAGAGGGTCTTACTCTTCATGTTTCAGTTTTACTGTTACATGCTGCCCAAGGTAGATGCTCCGCACACAGTTTTAAGTCCAGCCATTCCAGATGAGTGATCGTGGATGCTCTGCAAGAAGCTGTCTGCACTGACCATTGTCCCCTTGAATCTCCTCCTGACAAGACCTACATTCCAGTCAGCATTGGTGGCTCACTCCTGAAATGAATATAAGCATAACTCTTCGATCATCAATGGCGGCTAGATTAAGTCCTTGTCCATTCCTCAAAGACCATGGTCACATATCTCAGTAGATTTCAATACTGATGTTCCACTCTCAAATGTGTTCACTTCAATCCTGATTACAGTGCATCAATTCTCCAAAATGTGCCTTCTGGTACCTCTCCAGGATCCAACTGATGCTATGAAGCTGTCTGAATGCTTGTCTAACTTTCTTGGGATTCCGGAAGAGATCCTGTCAGTCAAATTTATATGTTATGCATGGAGACTGTTGTGTATGTTCCTGAATGTTAACATTAGCCTGTCCTCTGCATTTCACCCCCAGAACAATGGCCAGACAGAATAATTGAAGCAGGAAATTGGATGCTTTCTCAGACAATATTTCCCTGCTTATCAGAACGACTGAAGCCAACATCTCTTTTGGGCTACCTATGCAAAAATTCAACGGTGTCCTTACAGCAGGGGTGTCAAACTCCAGTCCTGGAGGGCCATAGCCCTGCACATTTTGGTTTTCCCCTCATTTAACACACCTGATTCAACTCCTTGTGCTAATTAACTCGCAGCTCATGAGCTGAATCCTTTGTGGTGGAACAGGGAAAGAACTAAGCTACACAGGGCTCCGGCCCCCCAGGACTGGAGTTTGACACCCCTGCTGTAGGATTTAGTTTTGGTTTTGCCAATTACTATCCTACATGCTGGCCAGCCTCCGCTAATTGGAGGGGGAGGCGTGGCAGGCAGGTTGAATTGGTCCTGACTGATTACGACCGCACCTGTATAAGGTTTTTAGGCAGGATGTGGCGTGGATGCTCTGCCTGGTCGGTTCTTTTGGGCTCCAGAGTTCGCTGCCTGCCTGACGTTTGTTCACTGTTCCTGCCTGCATGGTAACGTGTGCCCCTCATTGTTACAGGTAGGCATTGGGGTGTGGTGTAACTTTTAGGTTGTACGGCGTTTTAACACTTTTTTTGTATGCTCGTAGCGGAACATGGGTGGTGTGCTGTCCGTCCAGTGCCTTTATGGTTGGTTAAGCGGTAGCCGTAAGTCTTTGTAGGTTTAAGGTTTATTCCTGCTTTTTAATAATCCTGAGCTATGATGGCAGGTTTAACTTCTTGGTTTTCTGCCTACAGGTAGTTTCCTGTGTATTTTTTGTTTTGTGTTTTGGGTTTGTATCTGGTGGGTTTTGGTTTAATTTAGTTTGCTGTGATTGATGTGCGTTGTATATTGTGTATATTGTATGTTTGCTTGTGAAGTGAATTTCTGTTTTGTTTTGGTTGTTTCTGTTCTTTTTGCCGTATGTGCCCGGTTGTTGCCTTGCGGTGTTTTGAGGTAGGGTCGTTGGCGTGTGTGTGTGTGTGTGTGTGTTTTTCTTTTTGTATTAGGTAAAATTTTGGTTTCGTGTTCATCCCAGCTGACTGAGGGGTTGCCCTGATGGTGGCGAGTTGGGCCTGCATGTTTGTGGCTTCAAGTGTTGGTTGCTGTTGGTTGCTGTGCCATCGGCGAGCCATTTATCTGCACTTGCCTGGATGTGTGGGAGAGACATTGAGGCATATCTCTAGCCAGCCTGCTTCCCTCCGGTAAACCTCAGTTCTGCTGAAAATGTTCGCCTGCGTGTTTCCTACTTGGGAATAAAACCTTATTTTTATGGAATTCATGTCTTTGGTGCTATACTTGGACCTGTGAAGGTGTGGCTGTGTCCACTCTAGAGGTAATTTTGTTTAGGTGTCCCTGGGCATTAGGTCCAGGGTGGCGTAGTCAGGCTATAGTGGTTGGCATTGGGCCTTTCCCCTTACCGCTCATGCCACAATTTGGCTTACTCGGCAGGATTCGAACCTGTGCATGGAGCTCAGGCAATTGGTGCAGCACCAGCCTACAGCTTCCCTACTAGAGGTACGTACTGAGGCACTACAATGGGAGCGGGACGGCGTACCTGGGGGTGTGAGGGAGCGTAGTCATTCAGTGCCAATGGCTTATAATTATCAGTATCAAGGGTTCAGGGGGAGCCTTACTTTGTTCGCAAGGTGCCTCTGGGATCTGAATTAGCTGAGCTTAAAGACATCCTTAAGTGCCAACAGGATCAGCTTACCCAGTTGGCCCAGAGTATTGCTTCCTTGCAAGAAGGACAGAGGCAGATTAAGCTCGCTCGTGATGGCCTTGTGATATGTAGGAGGTGTCAACGTCCTGGCTATTTCACTAGGGAATGTGATGGCCCCGTTCAGTGTAACCCGATACTGAGTCAGATTGAGTCTCTTGATTTAGCTGCGCTGGCAGATGCAGATAAGGAACAGGTTAGGTCCTTGCTTAGGAAGTATCAAGATGTTTTTTCTGCCTGTGAGGGAGAGTTGGGTTGTACCAGTCTCATATCGCATGAGATCTCGGTGATGGATGAGATTCCAGTTAGACAGCGTTACAGGCGGTTGCCCCCTTCTGAATATGATCTTGTGAAATCGCATATTAATCAGTTGCTTGAGGCACAGGTCATTAGAGAGAGTTGTAGCCCTTATGCCTCTCCTATCATTTTGGTTCGGAAGAAGGATGGCAGCCCTCACTTGTGTGGATTATTGGCAACTGAACGCAAAGACTGGTAAGGATGCCTTCCCTCTTCCTTGGATTGAGGAGTCTTTGGATGCGCAGTCAGGGGCCTGTTTGTTTTCCATTATGGACCTGGCTAGCGGGTACAACCGAGTTCTGGTATTGGAGAGGGATAAGCCAAAAACTGCCTTTTGCACCCCCTTTGGGCTGTTTGAGTATAATCGTATGCCGTTTGGGTTGTGCAATGCTCCAAGTACCTTTCAACGACTTATGCAGAGGATTTTCGGTGACCAGAACTGTCAGTCATTGCTTTTTTATCTTGACGATGTGGTCATCTTCTCGTCCACCATCTCTCAGCATTTAGAATGCCTTGAAGTGGTGCTGCATCGATTACAGAAAGAAGGGTTAAAGGCGAAGCTTGTGAAGTGTGCCTTTTGTAGGCCAGAAGTTAGCTACCTGGGTTATGTTGTCTTGGGCACTGGGGTCTCTATGGACCCCAAGAAGATTGAGGCCGTGGCAAATTGGTGCCGTCCCAGCCAGGTGTCGGAACTCCGGTCCTTCTTTGGCTTCGCTAGCTATTACCGCCATTTTGTAGAGGGTTTTGCAAAGCTGGCTGCACCCCTGCATAAGTTGGTGGCCGAGTTGGTGGGTACAAAGTCCAGGAAGGGGTCAGGGCAGGATTTTTCCATTAGTTGGAGTGAGGAGTGCGAGAGGAGTTTCAAGGGCCTTAAGTGTAGGCTGACTGCTGCCTTAGTACTGGTATATGCCAACTTTTCCTTGCCCTTCATTTTGGAGGTGGATGCCAGTTTTGGTGGTCTGGGTGCGGTCCTCTCACAAGAGCAGGAGGGCCAGGTTAGGCCTATAGCATTCGCTAGCTGGGGTTTGCAGCCTCCTGAACGGAACATTTTGAACTACAGTTCCATGAAACTGTGTCATCTACACCGACAACAATCCCTTGAGCCATCTTGCCACTGTGAAGTTGGGGGCTATTGGTTGGGTGGCTCAACTCTTCTTATTTCATTATGAAATTCACTATCGTTCAGGCAGAAGTAATAAAAATGTTGATGCAAGTGGTTGCTTCGTTGCAGCAGCCTACGCAGCCCAGTCATATGGTGGTCCCTGTTTTTCCATCTCATACTACCTCGGAGCTATGTGTTTTACAGGTGGCAGATCCTGATATTAAGGTGGTTCTCCATTTCTGCAGGCAGAAGCGACGGCCTAATTCCATCAAGCGTTGACGGTTGTCAGCTGCTTCATTGGCCCTTTTGAGCCAATGGGACTGATTGGTGGAGGAAGACGGGTTGTTGCACCGTAAGATCTTCCGCCCAGATGGGGGGGAGGAGATTCTTCAACTCGTGCTGCCGGCGGCATTGCGACCTGAAGTGATGACTCACCTCCATCAAAACCATGGGCATCAGGGAGTGGAGCGAACATTGGAGCTAGTTCCTTGCCAGTGTTTTTGGCCTGGCATGACAGGAGAGGTGAAGCAATGCAGCCGTTGCCAAGTGGCTAAGGATTCCAGTTTAGGAACCCCAAGTTCCTAACCAAACACAACCAAATGAGATTCTGGCTGTTGATTTCACTGTTTTAGAACCCTCCCGTAATGGGATGGAAAATGTCTTGGTCCTCACTGATGTGTTCACCAAGTATAAGTTGGCGGTGCATCACCAGTCCCCTGCTGGGCCCCCAAGTAACAATCTTAGGCTGTCACATATTCATGAAATGTTTGTCTTTTGATATCAAGGTGACTCTCATGACTAATTGGGCATGGGATGCAAGCTTAGGGCTGATCACCCTATAGCTGGCTGCCTCTGGTGAGGGTGTATAGTGTGAATGGTCGAAACACCCTTTGAGCCAGAGGAGCACTACTGATGATGCATCCCAAAATTTTAACCTATATCAAACTTCTTCAAGTCTAATATTCACCATTTACCAATAAGCTTAACATTGAACCTATTGTACGTGCTGGCACAAAGGATAGTAACATCTCATCCTGTGTTTCGGAATCCAATCTGGAGTCCCACAGGGATCGGTGTTTGGTCCTTTTTTGTTTTCCCTCTACATGTTGCCATTAGGAAACATAATGAGAAAACAAAATGTGAACTATCATTCCTATGCAGACGACACCCAAATATACATTTCGGTTATGCCTATCGACACCACATCTATTGTCACTTTAGCTAATTGCTTTAACAAGATCAAGACCTGGATGGCTGAAATCTTTTTATCACTAAATGCTCAGAAAACCGATGTCCTGTTGTTTGGAGGCAGGTCTGCAGATAAGAATTGTATAATATCTGCACTCCACTCCAAAGGGCTGAACTTTTCCATTAGCAGCACAACTCATACCCTAGGTGTCATCTTAGATACAAGCCTCTCATTCAATTCACATGTGGATGCAGTATTGCCAAATTGCCAAACTGCGACGATTTCTTGTTATTCAAGACACAGAGAAATTGATACATGCCTTAGTATACAGTAGTCAAGTCAAGTGGCTTTTTATTTTCATTTCAACCATATACAGTAAAACAGTACATAGTGAATTGAGACAGCGTTCCTCCAGGACCATGGTGCTACATATAACACTACTGCACATCGACACGGGACTACATAAAGTGCAAGTGTGCAAAAAGTGCATGCATTGCAAAAACAATGCGACACAAGACAGTGTAATAGAAGAAATACAAGAGATGACAGTAAGACATGTCTTAAGAGTAAGACAGGCCAAGTGTAAAGTGCAACAGCGCAATAGGTTGTGCAAAAAGTTATTGAGGTACTGGACTGTGTAAAGGTGTGTGTGTGTGTGTGTGTGTGTATCAGTCCGGTCTCGGATTGTTGAGAAGTCTGACGGCTTGGGGGAAGAAACTGTTGCACAGTCTGGCAGTGAGGGCCCAAATGCTCAGGTACCTCTTGCCAGAAGGCAGGAGGGTGAAGAGTGTGTGTGAGGGGTGCGTGGGGTCCTCCATAATGCTGGTGGCCGGTGCAGTTTCCAACCTAGACAGTGATGCAGCTGTTCAGGATGCTCTCGATAGTCCCTCTGTAGAAGGTGGTGAGAATGGGTGGTGGGAGATGGGCTTTCCTCAGCTTTCGCAGAAAGTAGAGACACTGCTGGGCTTTCCTGGTTATGGAGCTGGTGTTGAGAGACCAGGAGAGGTTCTCCACCAGGTGAATACCAAGGAATTTGGTGCTCTTGACAACCTCCACAGAGGATCCATTGATATTCAGGGGACAGTGATCACTCCATGCTCTCATGGAGTCGACAATCATCTCTTTTGTTTTGTCCACGTTCAGAGACAGATTGTTGACTTTACACCAGTCCGTTAGCTGTTGCACCTCGTATGCTGACTCATCGTTCTTGCTGATGAGACCCACCACAGTAGTGTCATCGGCGAATTTGATGACGTGGTTCGAGCTGTGCATCGCTGCACAGTCGTGAGTCAGCAGAGTGAAGAGCAGTGGGCTGAGCACACAGCCCTGGGAGGGCTCCAGTGCTCAGTGTGGTGGTGTTGGAGATGCGGTTTTTGATTCGGACTGACTGAGGTCTCTCAGTCAAAAGGTCTAGGACCCAGTTGCAGAGGGAGATGTTCAGGCCCAGCAGGCTCAGCTTTCCAATCAGGTGCTGAGGAATGATTGTGTTGAATGCTGAGCTGAAGTCTATAAACAGCATTCGTACATATGTGTCCTTATTTTCCAGGTGGTTGAGGGCCAGATGTAGGGTGGTGGCGATGGTATCATCTGTTGACCGGTTGGGGCAATAGGCAAACTGCAGTAGGTCCAGTGAGGGGGGCAGCAGGGTCTTAATATGCCTCATGACGAGCCTCTCGAAGCACTTCATCATAATGGGTGTGAGTGCAACAGGACAGTAGTTGTTGAGGCAGGACACTGAGGACATCTTTGGCACGGGAACGACGGTGGTGGCCTTGAGGCACGTTGGAACGAAAGGTTGAAGATGTCAGTACGTTAGACTACTGTAATGCTCTATTACCTGGGAGCACACACAGCACATTAAACACCTTGCAGCATATTCAAAATGCAGCAGCTCAAATTCTCACCAGGAGCAGGAAGTTTGAACACATAACCCCTGTTCTTAGTTCCCTTCATCGTTTGTGCTGAATAAAAGCACATGTAACACTTTGGGAGAAAAGTGTTTTAGATAGGTGAAATATTTTTAAATGTCAAGGCATGTCAGACTACCCCAAAAGTCGCTGAGAGGCCTCAGACTCCAGAGGGTTAAATGTCTAGCTCCTGCCTAACTGACAGAATCACTTCAAGTTTACAAGCCGCATCATCCACTCATATCACAGAATGCAGTTTCCTTGTCGTTTCAGAGATAAATAAAGTGACAGTGGGCGGTAAAGCATTGTGCTACAGGGGCCCTATATTGTGGAATGGTTTACCAGTTTATCTTACCCGCAACCTAACACACCATAACTGTGGCTGCTGGTGTACATGTCATTTTTATCTACTATGCTTGTCCATTTATGTGTCAACGCATGTTCTGACCATCCATGCTTTCTGCCTTCCCAAATGTCTGGATGGTGCCTGGGCTGGGCACCATCCAGACTTTGTCTTGATCCTTAATCACAGCTTGTACCTAGCTTTTAGCAAGCAAGTCCAGTCTTTTCTGTTTTCAGTGATGTTAGTATGCCCAGGGGGGTTGGGCAGCCAGTTGACCTTGGACCCCCAGAGGTTTTTTTTTCTCCTTTATTAGGAGTTTTTGGTTACTCTCCTCCTTTGTCATCTGACCTCCTGTATTTAATTTCTTTCCTTCCTTTTTCCCATTCAGTATGACTCTCTCTAATGATGTTGTAATGTACCACAACACATCCACAAAGCTCTTTGGGATGACTCAATTGTGAAAGGCGCTATATAAAAATTAATTGAATTGAGTAACTCCTGCCCCCTATGACACAACCAACATCATCATGAGATGCCCAAGCAACCTTATCCTTCCTGCAGGCTCCTCTTGATTGTAATCATTCTGCTGACCCAAGAATCAAACTCATAAACCTCCGGTCACAGGCATGGTGTCCTAACCCACTGAGCCACACACCACCCTGCTGCTCATGGTTTTATTTGATGCTATATTTGAAGCTATAGAAGCAAGGAATATATAAAAGAAACATAGTCAAGGATAGTCAAGTAATGTTGCATGTATTGCAATCTCAGCCATGTATATACAGCGAAACAAAATTACATTTTTCTTGAACCCACGATGCAACCTGCGTGACAGGAGTGACACAATACATGTGTCAGCCCTGGAGGAGGCAGCACTAGACGGAACAGGAGGAAGACATTCTACCCCGAAGCCCCGATGTCGTGAGTGCTGCAGTCGTGGTTCTGCCTTGCATACCAGGAATGCTTGCATTAAACACATCAGTCAGTAGCTCCCTATCAGCCCACATTCCTGCTCCTCTGAAACACTTTCCTCCATATACCCTCATGCATGCTTCACCATCATGTGTAACATGCTGGTGCTGGAGTTTCCCATGGTTACAATTAAAAGTAGACAGCTGAGATTCTCGCTTATTTTGTAAAGCTTAGGTAGCCTCCTTCATCAGATATCCCACCTTACGAATGTTTCTTAAGAGAGGGGAGGGGGGATTGACAGGCCATCAATTGCCATGCCCTTGCATTCCATCGTTTTTCAAGTCTCTGTGGACAGATTTTCAGGACATTGCACATCCTTGGCGGGTGTCAGGGAGCTGCTGTGAATTTGTGGGAGGTGGGATGTCTGCTTCATACAGTGATTCAGCATCGATTTGCTAAATAAACACAGCAATGCTAAGAAGAGAAAGACAGCCCTTGGTATACTCCACATACATACACATGCACACACACAGGCACACACATGCACACACACACACACACAGGCACACACATGCACAAACACATGCACCTACACACACACACACACAAACACACACACACACACACACATGCACACTATATGGAATTCAGACATGACAATACAGTGGACTGTATGCCTTTAAACTACAGAAGGTAATCCATGCAACACCATAAGAACATGCAAACTCCACCCACCCAATCCCGGAGGTGTTAGTCAACATCTTACCAACAGCTATCTACTGATTCATGCTGCCCCCTACTGGCTAGCAGACATATTCTATTCAAAGGTACAAGATCAGAATTTTCTCTGGGACATGAGCATAAAAAGCCCAGTTCTGTTATGGTTTCTGCTGTCCATGCAGTTCACTCAACCTGTGACTATAAACAGTGTTAGACTTTCATAAAACATTACTGGCTACGATCGGACTGTCCAGAACTGTTTGGGGCTCAGCAGTAGCGTTACATCATGGTAACATGATATTATAAACTGTACATCTTATCACTTAATTACTGATTAATTATTTAGCACAATGAAGAAATTAAGCTCAGGTACACAGAACTGGAAGCTGCACTCATTTTGGTGACTTACTGTTGCAGATACATGTACATGTCTGAAGAGTCACCACTAGGGGGAGCAGCTGGAGCACGCGTTACAGCAGAACGGTGTGAAGGATGTGTGGAGTGGGATGAAGACCATCACTGGCTACAGGCATGCAGGAAACTTTGTGGTAGAAGGGAGCAAGGACAGGACTATTTCCAACAGATTTGACTCTTAGGAGTCACTCCAGTGCTCTCCCTACAGTTCCAAATTAGGAATTGGCTCAGCACCGGCACCAACAGCTGGTGGACAAGACCCCTCGCTGCTCCCTCCACCCTCCTCAACCCTCACACCTCCCTGTGACTTCCCCAACAAAGACACCAAACCCACATCTCCACCCTCACTCCGCTTTCCCAGTCTGCCTGTCTCTGATGACCAAATGAACTGAGGGAAACTCCGCACAGGCAAGGATGCAGGGCCTAAAGCAATCACCCTAAGGGGGCTAAAGGCATGTGCCAGCCAGCTCTGCAGAGTCCTACAGAACCGGTTCTCTACCTCCCTCAGTCTGCAGAAGGTATCCCAGCTCTGGAAGACATCCTATGTGGTCCCTTTTCCAAAGAAAGGGCACTCCAGCTCCCTTAAAGGACTTCAGACCAGTGGCTCTCACTTCACACATAAAGAAGACCTTTGAGAGGCAGATACTAAAACAGCTTCCATCCCTGGTAGTAGACCAGCTGCATCCCCTGCTGTTTGCCTTCCAGGCACACACAGGTATGGACGAAGATCTGATCCATTTGCTTCACAGATACCACGCCCACCTAGACCAGGACAGCATCACAGTTAAGATCATGTTCTTTGACTTCTCCAGTTCCTTTAACACCATCCAGTCTCTCTGATTGGGGAACAAGCGCAGGACAAAGCAGCTTATTGCCCTCACAGTCTCCTGGATCATGTTTTACCTAAGTAACATACGGAACTGGGTGTCAGAGGTGGTGGTGAGCAGAGGTGGAGATTTTTTTTCAACCAACCAGTTGAGTATGAAGAGTCACAGCCACAGAGTACTCAACTGGTTGGTTGAAACTAAATCTTGGTCTGGATTTGTACTCTCTGGACCTGAAATCTCCGCCTCTGGTGGTGAGCAACACTAGAGCACCACAGGAAACCATCCAATTTCCCTTCCTGTTTACCCTCTGCGCATCAGACTTCCAATATAATGCCAGGGCTATGTTCAGCCCCGATGAAACTTTGTAAAATGTATATTTAAACAGAAGCAATGGTGCATTGAACACCCTGTCGTGTTACGCAAGCATTGCATCTGTTTTATAAGATCCATTGTGAGAACAGCCTTTAAAAGTCAACAAGGTTTATATACATGTCACTGCTGATTAGTTAAACACCACTGACACACCCACCTAACAAGAGAAATCATACCGTAAGTCTGTTGCACAACGTTTCACACCGTTTCAAGGAAACATGATGTTCAACCCAGAAAACGTAACAAAACGTTACACACTGTTTTCAGATTGAATATGCCGCAGCTCTCGCCATCTACAGAAGCTGTTAGACGGGTATTGTAGGATAGATCAGCAACAGAGATGAGTCAGAGTACATAGGGCTAGTAGAGGACTTTGTCCTGTGGTGCAGAGAGAACAATCTGCAGCTCAACATCAGCAAGACAAAGGAGCTGGTGGTGGACTTCCAGTGTAACAGCAAGTTCCTGAGACCAATCACCATCCAGGAAGTGGAGGTGGGACTACCTGAACAGCAGACTGGACTGGGTGGAAAACACAGTGACACTGTACAAGAACGGCCAGAGCAGACTCTACTTTCTGAGGGAGCTCAGGTCTTTTGATGTGTGCAGCAAGCTGTTGGGCATGTTCTATCAGTCCGCAGTGGCCAGTGTGCTATTCTACATTGTGGTCTGCTGTGCAGGCGATGTCAAACGGCTGAACAAACTCGCCAAGAAGACCAGTTCAGTCACAGGGCTGACCCTGGACTCACTGGACTCGGCAGCAGAAAAGAGGATGTTGGACAATTTTATGAACAATTCTGTCCCTCTGTTGTAGGAGGCGCTATCCTGGAGCACATTTATCCACCGGCTCATTTCACCAGAGTACACTAACAAAGACTACTGGGGATTATTCCTGCTTTTTGCCATCAGACACTACACCGCTTCCTCCCACAGGCCACCACCTACTCCACAGCAGGAAATCATCCAATCTTTTACAGTGAAAGTCCAGTGCAATTTGTTCCATACATTTTCTGAAACTACTTATCCTGTTCAGGGTCATGGGTAGTCTGGAACCTATCCTGGAGCTACAGGCCCAAGACAGGGAACAACCCAGAATGGGGCACCAACCCATCACAGGGCACACTCACACATCATTCATACCTATGAACAATTTGGTAACTCCAATTAGCCTCAGAATGTTTTTTGGACTGTGGGGGGGGGACCAGGTTACCCAGAGGAAACCCCACAACAGCACAGAGAGAATGCACCAGATAATTACCTGCATGCTTTCTGATACTGCACACCGGTCAACGAATTCTGGCTGGATGTGTGAGGACTTATCGACACACCTGGGGCTTCCCATCCCACCCTCCCCCTCACTCTGCCTGCTTGGGGACCTCACTAACATTAATATACACACAAATAAATCTTGCATGCTTCTCACAGTACTAACCACTGCCAAAAAACAATCCTTCTGAACTGGAAGTCAAAAGAGAATTTAAACATAACTCAGTTCAAAAATCTACTCTTGGACTATGTTTCCATGGAGAGGATGTCTGCCTGTAAGAATCAATTGATCAATTGATCGAATTTGAACATAGTTGGACTCCAACTGTGTATCACTAAATAAAAAAAACTGAGAACAGAAAGAGACGAGGCTGGTTGCTTGAGATCTGACACATGGATAACGTGTGCCGGTTCTTTACGCATTAATCACAGATATGCTTTGACATGTTTTTTGCGCCTGTCAGCTCATAAACACGAATACGAGGCCTCAGTCCTCCTCAAAGCCCCTGAGGTTACTTTCTTTAATAAGTCACTAATCACTGAGGCGTTTCCCTTCTAGAAAGCGAGTATCACACAAGACAAGCTCCTTGACAATAACAGTCTGTCTTCTCAGGTCTGCCTGGACAGCATGACTGTTTACTTCCAAGAATTCTACCAAGACGTACCATCTGCCCTATGATGACTTTGGCCTTAAAAAGGACTTGGCCTACTTTGAAATTGTAACAAAATTTAAAAGGAATAGAGGACATAAAAAGCAATTTTAAAAAATGACATTGAAAAATGCTATTGTATTGATTGTCAATAAAAGTCTGTTTTTATAGCTATAAAGGACACAAAAGGACAAGAAGGGAGAGAAGGTTTGTGTTGGGTGCAGAGGTGTGACAGTGACAGTGAAAATCAAGGAAAGGTTGACTAATTTCTGAGTAGAAATGAAGATGGATGGAAAATACAAAGAGAAGGTTGGAGGGTCTATTAAAAGTGATATTTTCACAAGATAGCCAGGATAGTGTCATGTCATGGGGAGCAGATCAGAATATTGTCAATACACTGTTCAGGTTTATAGCTTCATATACAGTAGATGGACTGGAAAAGCCAACATCTGCTACAAAAAAATCTGATATTATGTATGTAATATACACACGCTTTTCCAAGAACACGTCTCAATTTCAGTGGCAACAGAAAGAAAATCATCAGGTAAGTGTACCCAACACTGTGGGCAAGTCACAGTCAATTAAACCATGAAATCCATTTGAAGATCAGCCTAAAAATACAGGAAACAGAGGCCACAAGCAGCTACAGAAGCAACCAAAAAGAAATGTTTTTCCCAAGATGGTCTTAACTGAAGGGGTGTGGCATTGACAGTGAGGGCGGGGGCTGGGGGGAGCCCTTAAAGGGGCAGGCACACAGAGTTTGACAACAAGGCTACTTATTTGGGATTTCGAGGCACGGTGAGCTGATGACACAAATACAAACGATGAAGCTGTGGAAGAAGGTGGCAGCTGAATGGTTAATTGTGCGTGTAGCCCAGGAGTGGATCTTTGTGATAATATTTAGACTGAACACACTCCTGTGAAGACCCTGACTACATCACACATCTTCACCATGGTAATGGACATCTCAGTGAAGGACATCCCTTCACTGGCTGCACACCACTCTGCTGATACTACTTCTAGTTATTGCCCAGTACTTTTACCTATTGCCCAGTACTTCCCGTCATTCACTTCGCCTTCTCCTGGACTTTATTCTCTCCAAGACTTCGCCTATAGTCATTACTTTGTTGCCTAGCTGTACTTCTGTCCAGTACTTTGTTGTTGACGCCTTTGTACTTTGCATTATCTCGATTGCAGTCCACCGCTCATGCTCAGTGCAGTATGCCCATTTCCAGCATCCAACGCAAAATCTCAACTCTTGAATATTAAACACAACTGTTGCATTTCATGTAACTTTGCACCAGGTACATTTCTTGACACCTTTATGTTCCATGTATGCATTAACGGAAGTTGCTGGAAGCATTATATTGTATAACCACACCTGTGCCAAGACAGTAAAGATCCTCAATCCTTACGTTTCAGCATCTCATCAATCCTTTGTTATCTGTCGGCTATATGGGTCTAGATCAGTGGTTCCCAACCCAGTCCTCAAGGACCCCAGACAGTCCACATTTGTGCTCCCTCCCAGCTCCCAGCCAATCAAGAACGCCAAATCCATGGTACAGGTTTTAGGAGCTGGGAGGGAGCAAAAATGTGGATTGTCTGGGGTCCTTGAGGACTGGGTTGGGAACCACTGGTCTAGATATTATTTTACTTAGAACTCTAAAAGAATAAATAGAACATTTAACATCCAACAATGGGACAGGCATCAAGAAAGACACCTAAATGGAACTTTTTGTTATTCTGTTCTAAGCCCAAACCAAGGACTCATGGCTCAAGGAGGATTGCTTGATATGAGTATTTATTGCACAATAACTCAGTGAGGAACCATAGGGAGGAATCTTTCTGAAGACTCAGATGGCCGTGGAAATGGAAACACATGAACCCACCCGGGTGCTGTGCTCCCAGGTTCTGGAACAGAACTCCGAAGGCTCGCTCCCCCCATGTCTGCGAATTTGGGAGAATCTATGGGTAGCGAGCGAGCAGCATTTCCGTTTGCCTGAAGCAGCCCACAGGCCTTAGGCTATAGCTTTAGCAGAGTGTGGCGGTTCTGTCCGGCACATGGCAACACCGGCCCACCGCCGTGATGAGATTTTATCAGTGCCAGACCTATATCCGATTTATTGTGACACAGGCAAAAGCTACACAGTTTTTTCTTAAAGGCATTAGCTTAGCAAGCAATATTCTCTAATTTAATTCAAATACAAAGCGGCGCTAACGTTTAGCTGATGGGGGGTGACTTATACTTTTTATCTATTTAGCTGGGTGTACTGCTTCATATATTCCAAGCATGGCTACACACATATGCCATGTCTGACAGCTAATATATGACCCATTAGGGAGTGACCAAGATAGCAGTTTTGGTGTTCACCTTAGGGTGGAGTGTCGTCCAGGCCGAAGTGGATGGGTGGGCCCCGCGTTCAGGTCCTCTATGGACCGGCTCCAGCGTTTGGACTTGTCGGCTGCAGGTTCTGTGCTGTTTTCCAGACACTCAGAGTCAAATCTGGAAGAAGGGAGAGGAGATCTGTGTTCTGTGCGGAGGTGGGACAGTGAAAATCAAGAAAAGATTGTCTAGTTTCCGAGTAGAAACTGAGATGGATGGAAAAGGCAAAGGGAGCAAAAATCTTTTATACACAGAAAAGACCCCAAATAAGGTAAGGAGATGAGACTGCAGAAGGTACATCTTATAAACAAGAGGTGGCAGTATCCCAGCCAGCCTCCCAGAGCTCAGTGTGAGGCTGGGACCTCCTGCCAGGGAAGGTCGTCCCTCACCTAACAACCTCGTGTCCCGCAGAGAGCTTTCCTTTTGACCCCAGCCTTAACAGAAGAACTCACCACACTTGACTAAGACTGTGTTTTAAGAAGACAGAGCCACGGGGGGGGGGGGGGGGGGGGGGGGGGCGGCAAAAGCCAAAGTTGCAGATTGAACACAAAAAGAGGGAGCGGGGAATGGTCATAGGACGAGAGCCGGGGAG
>JAODKC010000043.1:6042345-6059267 GCA_026777985.1 Mormyrops attenuatus
CCCCCCCCCCCCCCCCCCCCCCCCCCCCCCCCCCCCCCCCCCCCCCCCCCCCCCCCCCGTCCTGTTAGTTTATTGTTTTCTTATCTATTATTTGCTTGAACTATTAAAAATTAGATGGCACCCCTAAGTTGTTGGTCTCCAGTGAAAGTGAAACCAGGCACCGGTCACCAGATTTGATTTGATGTCATCAAACCATGCCGTAGATTGTAAGTCTCAAAAGGCAGCAAATAATAAAATCGAGTAATATGTATACATAATATTAATAATAAAAAGTTGGGACAGAACATCAAGCAGTAGGAGAGAGGAGTTCTGTCCCTGGAGTGGCTGGGGTAAGACAGCTCTACCAGAGAGGATTGCTGCTCTATATCAAAAGCTCATCAGTGTGCTTGCCAGTCCACTGCTGATGAGAGCCAGGGGGAATTTAAAGAAGACAGCCCACCTTTAGCAGGCAATTTTCGAGCTGCACTGGGAGACCAGATTGCTTTCAGTTCTCATAAGCACACATTTTTTTTTACATATTGCAGCAAGCAACTCCGACGGAGACGAACGCGGCAATTCACCCTGACTCAACCAGTGATTCATTTTTATGACAATGGGCTGTAACTGAATATCCCAGTTGCACCATTAGACACTGTGAGCTGACTTAGTCGTGCTGGGCAGGGCTGACATATATCCCATAAAGGCTAATGTGCGTATTGTCTTTTAAAAGCACAGTAAACATGCTGTAACGTTATGTCATCCACTAAGGCACATTCCAATTCATCACATGTCTGCAGTGGCAGTGAGTTTTTTTAGGGTCTGAAAAAAAACTTCAGATTAAATGACATGTTACATAAGCATTAAGGTCATTAAGGAGCTCGTCTTGAGCGGCTGACTTTTTTTTGCTCTTCCCTGCGTGTTCAGTCCTCGCGGGCCGACTCCTCAGGATGTTAACAATACGTTATTAAGACACAGTAGCATTTGTGCAAAAGGGGAGCATTTCAATTCATTTAACAGACACCTGTGATGCTGGGAATGAATTGCCACACATTCCACATTGTTGGCCCCATCCCCCCAGCCTGAAAATAATTACTGGCTCAATGCAGATTAGCAGGTGGGGGAGATTGTAATCTGCCGTCACGTCGTCAGGAGCGCACATGTGGAACAATCAGAGGCTTCCCGAGAAATGGGGCTTTCTCTGACTTACAGCCCTTGTTTGAATTTGTTTTTGGGATGTAACATGAGGAGGCCTGAAAGGCACTTAGCATATGGGGTACATAAATATTGCAAACTTTATTATGATTTTTTAAAACGCAAATGCACCCACCTCCCCCCTCGCTCTCAGCTTCCCTGCGGGGAGATCCTTTTAAAGTATACGTCTGGAGAATACCTGCACATCCCCCCCAAAAAAATGGTACTATGAAGGATAAAAATATATGAAGGGCAGGGGAATGAATTTCCAGGGAGAAAATTTTGTTGTTTAATTCATCCATTTTTTTGTTTTTGCCATTTTAATTTTCTCCGCAAGATAATTATGGTATCACAACATTTCAGTGGATGGAAAATGCAAGGTCCCTTTGAAGTCACCTTCAGCTTAATGAATTTACAGTTGCCTTTATTGTTTTCTGATAGAGGAAATGCTGGATAAATAAATATTTCAAGCTCCATTCAGAAGCAGATCTTTATAAAATGTTAATGAGAGTATTGATTAAGATTCACATGCAGATTCCTTTCTGATAACAGCCTAATGAGATTATTGATTGAATAATCTATATATCTTTTTTTACATACCTTGAAGTGGGTAATAAAAATAAAAAGGACAAACTGAATGCATTATACTTAGAATTGCATGTATGGCTCATTTAGCTGAACGATTGGCTGCGCTGCACTTAAAACCTCAGCTGAGCTCCCTAACTGTTCTGAGCCAGTCTAGCATGGGGAATGTAGTTTATTGGTGTCCAAACGTAGCCATTAATCACACAATAAGAACTACAAACCCCTTGGCACCCTAGAGAGCAAGCATTCTGTGAGGAAATTATGACTAATTTGCAAGAAAAAAGACGAGCTGGAATATGTAATTTTGGCTCATTCGACAATGCATTAATTAGTCTTTTATTATAAAGGAAATATGTTCTTGACACTACAACATAAATTGGCCTTTGATAATTTTGCTATGTAGCAATAGCTGAATATTATTCTGTTTAAGATATTGATCATATAAGCTATATAAAAGATAGACGTCTAGCGTCTTTATAACATGTGGATATAATTTTTGAATAATCTACCGTTTTGAATAATTGCACGAGGATTCCTCTATGTCCGGCCTCAGTTCCATCCCTAGGGTTGGGAATTTGATTATATCATTACGGCGTCTTCAATACGTTACACAGTAAATCCAATTGTGCCTCTTAGGATGATTTTTATCTGCCTGGGCCACCTGCAGATTTTAAAATGCGATTGTCTGTTGGTACCCAGTATCAAAAACATCTTTAACCCCAGTGTTGGATATGCCAAATTTGTCAGTTAGTCAAACAAAGGCTTTTCAATTATGTCAATTTTGTATAGGATTAAACGAACCCTCCTTTCATAGACACCCTGCGTCTTTTTTCGTAATTCGAGTGACAGGGGATCTGCAAGTTAGTGGGTCACCTGTCATGTATGTTTTGCAAGCAGTGTATTGTCTCCATGGCCTTAGGGAAGTTTACTTTCGTTCATGGGCTGTTAATGATTTATCAGGGGACCCTGGGAGGGAGGGAGGGAGGGAGAGAGAGAGAGAGAGAGAGAGAGAGAGAGAGAGAGAGAGAGAGAGAGAGAGAAAAGGAAAAGCTATCAAACCAATACCATCCCATTCAAGGTTGTTCAGGAGCAGCCATAGAAAGACACCTAGGCTGAGAGAAAGACAGCAAAGTTCAGTGGCAGAATTAAGGTGTTATCTGCTGTGCTTTTAGGGAAGCTATGCAGTGTTTAAGGTACTGTTCCAGATAAACTGAAGATGAACCATGTATATGGGGAGGATAAAACCATGGCTTATATACTAAAATGGGAATAAACTGTTGAGATGAATACAAATAGAATTATCATTCTTCATCTCTTGAATAAATATTTGTGTGTTTTGGCACCTAATACTATTTACATGAACTACTTAGGGCAGATTCACTGAAATTAGTCATCAGTAAAATATTATTATGTATAACACAATGCATGTTGATTAATCTCAATTGATTGATTGTTGTGTGGTCTAGTGTTAGCATTAAGCTGCAACCCAGGATCTCATATGTAGAATGGTAATGATGTCATGGGGGAAAAAAGATTTACAATGTCAATGTGACATGTGCAGACTGTGAAGGGCTGGCTTTGTGTAAAATCATCGTCAAACAGGATGAAGAGAAGTGTCAGCTGTGTGTGCTAGATAACTTGTAGTGCAGATTTGTAATATATCGCTTGATCACTGTGTTTTCAGCTTATTGTTTTATAATACATGTAAGCATGAATTAGATGGATAAAACCATTCAATGCAAAACTCAGTATAGCAGTCATAGAATACAGGGCTGGGAAACGTTTAATCTCTCTGCAACATTCTTCTCATTTATGGTAAATAGCATGTAGACATGAAGATGAAGTTGATGTTAGCCCTGCATTGATCCTAGGTTCAGCTCCAAGTCATCACAGAGACACAAAGAAATGTCTTCTTATTAGAGTACTCTTGAACTACATAGCGCTTGGCACCCCTTGGTACATTGGCTTGAGTTTCAGCTAAAGCATATTAATGAAACAATTTGTGGTTTGTTAACAATTTTAGATACAAAATTGATTAACGAAATATGGATTCATTGAATTTTTAAATAAAAAGGATTTGTAAAGCATGACTAAATGTAGGTCAAGCAATTAAAAGTTCACTTTATTGGTTGAAAACTGAAAATATAATACAAATGAGGGCCATTACAATGCAAAGTTAAACACGTTTGTAGTTTGGATTCCGACTCTCTCTTGGAAACCACACAATATAAGACAGGGACTTGCGACGGCTGCATAAGGACGGGTACATGTGGAGGCTAATTGAGCTCCAAGTCTTTTGACTGCAGGGGAAAACGGAAGAGACTCCTCCAGGATGAATAAATCACATCTACGCATGGGAAGGCTAGACGTGAGGAAACAGGAACACGCAGTGACCTGCTACTATAAAACAACATTCCCATGTCATGACTCTTTTCACATGTGGTATTCCATTATTTATATATATATATATATATATATGTATGTATATATATATATATGTGTGTGTGTGTGTGTGTCCATTTGTAAAATCCTCATTTTTTTCCACCTATCTTCCCACTGCTTATCTGCTAGAGGATCGGGAGGGGGACCCTGGAGCTTCTCTGACACAGTGTCCCACACAAAGCAGGGGATTATCCCAGGCAGGATTTCACTCCATCACAAGGCACACATACTATGGCCAGTTTAGTGAGACCAATTCACCTGACTGCATGGTTTGTACCGCAGGAGGAAACTCACAAACCACACTGAAAACATTCAAATTCCATGCCAGGGGAAGGATTCAGACATCCCGGTGCGGAGGTGTGAGGCATCAGTGTTACCCGCTGAGTGACCCACTAATTATCTTTAAAAAAGGAAAAAAAAAATGTAATACTCACAACTTGATATTTAATATTTTATATACTTGGCTGTCTAAAGTGTTCAGGATTACATCATCCCAATGAAGAGAATATGCAAATAGAAGGTAACAACAGGGTGACACAGTGGTATAGTGGTTAGCACTCTTGCCTCGCACCTCAAGGACTGGGGTTCGAGTCTCCGCCCTGTGTTGTCATGTAGCTCCTTCCAGTTTTCCTAGCCCACTTGAAAAAACACACTGAGCCTATTTGGAAAGATTCCAAATTGCATCAATGTTCACTGTGACGGGTTGGCACCCCGCCCTGGGTTATTCCCTTCCTTGCCCCCCATAGCTTCCAGGCTCCAGACCCCCCCACAACCCTGCATAGAACAAGCGGGTATAGAGGATGGATCCAGAGAAGAGAACATCTCATCTTCTCAGGGGCCATACCTTGTTTGTGAAGGAAGGGTTTACTATTTTAAATGTATTATACTAAGTAAACATTATCCTTCATCAACATCATTTGACATGATTTTAACATTATTCAAGGGCAGCGCAGTATTTCCTGAAAGGGAAATGACTCATTGCTTACATTATTTATTTATGTACTAAGACCCATCAGTCCATGCAATTTCAGGAAAATATGATCAAATAAAGGTCCCATTTCTGTTTGGACAGAACATGTCATGGTGAAAAAGCACTTTCTTTGGTATAAAGAGTTAGAAAATAGTTCAAATAAACCTGCAAATTACCCATGCTATGACTACAGAGAAGCTATGTCTTTAAAAAAATACTAAAAATTCATTTCATTTAGGGTGATTAGAGCCTGCAAATATGAGAAATGCAAGCAGCACTAACTGTGAAGCAATGAGGGCTGAGAACCCCACAATAAGTCATACAAATAAATTTGTACAACATAGCTCCTGTGGTTCCTGTATCCCTGTCTCCCCGTCTCAGGGCTTTGACGGCGAGCCTTTGAGAGGTATCTATGCTGCCTGCGAGCCACTGCTGTCTGAAGAAATCTCCTTCCAGTGCCGTTTGTGTAATGCCATTATTTCAGGCTACATCAGCATCACTTTAAACGGCTTGTTCGCCGGAAAGAGCAGCTAAATCAGGAACACCAGGGATAGAGGGGAGCGATGAGCAATACGGCTTTAAAATGTAAGACCAGCCTCAAAGAACCGAATCAGTCGATGGCACTAAAGACCTTCTCCTTTCTGTGCCAAGTTGTGTTTTGTTCTCTTAATAATAATTTAATAATATTTATTAAATATATCTGAGGCCATGTTGTTTTTTCATAAATGGGCAAAGGCAAAGACTCGGCTGATTTCATTTAAGATTCTTAAAAAGAATAATTTAAAGCTTACATTCTGTACTTGTGTGCCTTTTTATTGTATTTCTTTTTGAATTCAGAAGAAATCACTTGCACTAAACTCTCCGCTGTTATATCTGTGCCTCGCTTCCATCAGACTACATTGCACGCAGTGTATGGAGGAAATGGGTTTTAAGTATTCATGTCTTATATTAAATACATCGCTGTGAGAGACTGCTCTACTTTGGCAGTTCAAAATTGCCAACCGTGAGCAATGTTAAGATTAATTTAGAATGTTTTTTTTTTTTTTTGTTTTGAAACTGGAATTAAAATTCTAAAGTTTCCATGGTGATGGCCCTCACTTTTGGGTGGCCCCACCCATCAAGGATGAAAGTAACTTGTATTTTTACTCAGCAGCTACAGGCAAGGGGAGGATGATGACACACCATCCCAAAGGGCCCGGAACTGGTGGATGCAGGGTGGAACTCATTATTGAGAAGTAGCACATTTATATTCTTGTAAGGTGTCTGGGTACATGTCGTTGAATCGCAACATCTTCACGCCAACACATCCATGAACATCACCCTGTTAGAAGGGCTTTACTTATTAAGTTATTTCCGATCATTATGATGATGGACACATTTGGAATTATTTTGAACAGGCGATTTGACTTTGAACAAGCTACACTCAGTCATCTACTTTCACTTTACATTGATAAAACACAGATCATAATTGAAATGGATATTATAGGTGCCCTTTAGAGATACAGCCTAGTTTTGAATCTCAAAAGAGACCAATAATACATCCAGGCCTCATTAAAAAGGTGTCGACTGTATTTTTCAAGTCACCGTGTTACTCTATGCTCATTCAGTGCTATAAAATACCCACCAAAACCTGTAAATTCTTCTTGTGTTTCAAAGAACTGTAAAGATTCCTTATTTAATCCCATGACTATTTGAGTGTGAAAAAGTAGCAAGCATAATTAAACTCACTCAATTTTAATACGATTTAAAAATGATATTACGGTTTTAAAAATCAATCATTTTAGCCTAACAAAAACCACTGAGTAAAAGGTACTACTTGAAGGGCAGTTCTAAATTAGTTTGTTAATGAGCTTAATGGTTTGATCTAGAGTAACTGGTTTCATAACAGGTGCATGAATAGCCTTTACATCAAAACAAGAACAAACAGTATCATTTTATGACGAAATTTATAAAATGAATAAAAATATAAAACTGCAATTTTGGAAAAAAAAAACGAATCTATTGGATTATATGTGGTGTGATGAATTAAATGAAGTAAAAATGGTAAAATATAACATTTTAATACATAAAAATAAAAATATAAACAATTGCAGATAATCTTCCCAAGCAAAATTAAAAAAAACGAAGCTCATATTGCTGTATTTGACTCTGTCATATCCTGTTTGTGATGGGGAATTCAATATTGATAAAATCAGTGAAGGAGTGGATTAAATCTTAATTCTTCTGGCTTCTAGTCTCCGCCACTTCCTCCTCTTTAAGGAAGAACTCTGTATATAAGCCTTCCAGAATCACAGAAAGCACAAGAGTAGATATGAATGATTCAAGTTAAGATTTAGCCTTCATATTTTTATTGTTAATAATCATATCATACACAAAATGTTCTATCACATGGGCCACTTTACTGTTACTGGTATTACAGGTTTTCTGAAGCGTTGACAACTAACCTTGGTTCACTCAGCTTACTACGTGACAACCCCTAACCCACTTCATATTTTTCTGCTGGAACATTCAGTTTCTTAAAAAACAGCAATTTCACACACAGTGTTTTGTATGGAAAACAATAAAACACCAATCGACGTGTCACTGTGCTTTCAAAGACTGCAGTGGTACCGAGCGGCGTGCATGTTAAGCAGCACAGAAATCTGGAGTTTGATGCCTGAGAGAGAGAAGCAGATTGCTGATGGCGTGAATCAAGGCCTTCATCATCCTAAATCCGATTTATGTGCATTTAATGCCTTTGTCTTTTTTTTGCTTTTCTCTGGAATGAAACTGTATACTGATGTTGTATTCCTCATTCAAAGGATTGACAAGGGCAGAGCATAGCGTGAAAGAGGGGAGAAGTTGGCAGGCAACCGCAGAAAATTTCAAGGCTGTCGGAGGTTTGTCGTAAGGATGGCAAATGTGGTGATATTTGCCTCCAAGGTTGTTGAGACTCACGCTTGGGACCGGGCGCATAGCCAAGCCCTGTTTAGGTGGATAAGTATTCCCTCTGAGGGCCCAGGCTTGATCCGACAGCAGTGAAGCGCAGTGTCTGATTTGCGAAAAACACAACCGATGGAGAGAAGACATGACACAGTGTGCGATGTCGGGGACAGAGCAATACTGAGGGTAGTCATGTGCAGAGTGACACTTCATGCAAGACCTATTGCTGGATTTCAGACTGGTGATTCAGGTGAGCTTTTTCCTGCTGTAATAAGAGCTGTAATCTGGAGACTAAACCAACATGTTGAGTTGGGGATAATGGAAATCCATATTACCTGTGGGAATGCAATCTCTATACCTCTCACATATCCAAACAAAGCATACATTACCAAAAACCTGAGGGTTGCGTGTGTGCTATTCACTTCTGGTAGTCAAAAAATATATATATTTCAATATTTTTATGTGTAAAGCTGCAGTAAAGCTGCGGAGTAAGAAGTATAACCAGAATTCCTTGTTGGGGGCGGAGCTCCGGCTGCTGTAATGGAGCCCTGCCATGATTGGGTGAGTCAGGTAACAAGTCACATGGTGTCGTTTGATAGAGGACAGTTGGCTTACTCAAAGAAACTTTTCAAAGTCTGGTGGCTGAGTGGCTCCAAACCCTATGGCTAAAACATAGCTCATAAAACACACATGAGCACCTGACAGGCCTTGACTGTTACAATTTAACACCAACACAAAAACCACGCATATTTATATGAGGACAAATTAACAAACACTGAAATGTCAAAAAATGAATTGTTTGAGAGCTATATGCCCATATTAATTAATCTATTAAATAAATATGAATATATATACAGTATATATATATAATGTAAATATTGTTATATTAATAAATATTTATTAAGTATTTATCAATTACCTGGAGGGCCTGGAGGACCAACAAATTAGCCCAATAACAATAGTTCAACAGAATTCAGTGTCATGTGCATTTTCTGAGGTACAGTAGAAATATCAAGGCAAATCAGAAGAGTACTAAATAGTACTAAATTGCATATCGTACATCAAAATATGAACACGTTAGATACCAAGAATTTAAAATGCAGCACGGTTAGATCACAAAGAAGAGTGCATGAGGAAAACAGATGGGTAAAGTTTGATTTTACTAATGTAATATAATTACCTTGTTTGCCTAATGATTTTCAGCTTTCAATTTATTATAATAATTTATCTTCATTTTGCATGTATTTTACATGAGTTTAGCCAACATTGTAGTAATGCACAGCAGCATCCAAGGTTAAAACGTGCTTATTTTGGAACTGTTTGAGAAATCAAATTATGCCAAGAAAATATACTCAAGGAAAAAAGACAATGCAGAGAAAATACTGTTTTATGAACTGTATCCTTTTCGTGGTTCTGATGGGAGAGTTTGGTAGTTTCACCCATGGCCAAACATGAGAAACATACTTTGTTGACATACTAGCATCTGAATGTGTCCACCATTTCTTCGGGAGGATATTAACACTGGGGCTCCGGCAAGCATTTCTCAGCGGTGCTTTGCACGACCGTTTTGCTCATTAGCTTCTCAACATTACTCTGTGGTTTTTCAAGTACAACCAAGTTAATTAACTAAACCCGATGAGCCTAAGGAGATCTTGCTGGATCATCTGTGATACTGCTAGAGAGCCATAGATTTAATTAGAAAATTCACACTGTGTGGCTCATCCAGGCAATAAAAGACTGATGAATAGTTAGCAGAAGTTAGAGAATCAATTTGTTATGACAGAAAACTCGCAAGATATCCTGGTGCTGAGTAAGTAGGTGGTTTTATTAGGGACCGTGACAAAAAGAAGCAGAATTGAGATGCTGAGACGTGGTCGGGGTCGCAGAGCAGAAGGTCAGGTAAGCTGGGGAAGTCAGTCCTACACAGGAGACTATGGACGAGAGTGGAGAGAACATGGGATCAAAAAGGAAACAGGAGCGGACAGGAACATGGCAGGTAGGTTGGGTCAGGGCTACATGAGAGATTAGCATGAACCACTCAGTATGTTGCCACATGGAAGTACAATATCCCGCACTGACTGTGAGGCGGCCCAGGCTTTTAAAGGGGCTCACGGCAGGTGTGGTTAATTCACTGAGCGAGCTGACATTCTCATGAGGGAGGCGTGACAGAACCTGGAGGCTGAGGAAGGCCATGGGGCTGGCCCCAGATCTGAGTGAAGGACATCCGTCGCCAGCACCCACGCCTGTTTCTCAGGGTCATAACCTTCCCAATCCGCTAGGTATTGTAGCTTCCCCCACTTATGCCTGGAATTAAGGAGAGCATGGGCCTCATTGTCATCCAACAGCAAAGGTGGAGGTGGACCATCTGAGGAACATGGGAGATGTGCCATGCCGTACTGGACCGGCTTCAGCAGAGAACTGTGAAACAAGGGCGAAAGATGCAGGGAGCTGTGGGCAGAAGGTTACGGGCCTCACCTGCTGGGCTATACAGAATAGGCCGATGTACTCGGGTGCCAGTTTGCAACCTGGCAGGTGGAGGTTCCCAGTCGATAGCCAAACTCGCTGACCGGGTCGAAGAATGGGCTTCAGGAAGAAATAATGGTTGGCCTGGTGTTTCTGCCTCCTAGGACCATTCATTCAAGAGCTGGTGAGTCCATTGCCATACCATACAACTATTTTGGAACCAGTAGTCCACTGCCGGGACAGAACTGGGCTAAGAGTCCCAGGGTAACAAGGGTGGCTGATATCCCAGAACACAGTGGAAAGGGGACAGATTACTGTCAGGCTGAGGATGTGAGTACCACGCATACTCTACTCATGGTAGGTAGCGAGCCCAGTGAGCGGGAAGGTCTGCACACAGCAGCCGGAGTGTCTTCATCACTTCACAGTTGGTCCTCTTTATCATGCCATTGGTCTGCAGATGGTAGCTAGAGGGTCAAATTGAATGAAATGTCAAAACGCAAGCAAAACTGTGGCCCCCTATCAGGCACAATGTCTTTTGGAACTCCATAGAACCAAAAGACCCAGGTCAGGAGGATCTTCGATACATTTTCGAAAATCGGTTGACTACAGTAAGTATCACAGTCTTTCCCTGGTTGAAAGCAGGTCGGTGATGAAGTCTAGACCTAAATGGGACCAAGGACTTTGAGGTATAGGAAGAGGCTGCTGGAGACCCGCGGGTCTTCAGGTGTCTGCCTTGTGTTGAGCACAGACTGGGCAAGAGAGCATGAACTCCTCCCCCCTCCTTCCTCCAGCCAGGCCACCAGTACCATCGGGCCAGAAGACGCATGTTGCTGGAAACCCCTGGGTGTCCCGAGCTGAGGGGGGAATGTATCCATTGTATGGTAGCCAACTGAAGGGCAGAGGAAACATGGACCTTTCCACAAAGTTCTCTGCTGCTCTGGAGTCCCAGGACAAGGAAACAAGAACAGTTTAGGTATTTAGGTGAGTTGGCAATTAGGCTGAATACTCCTACTTGGGTTGAGGGTGCGGACTCTGGACTGCGACGAATGTGGCAGGTACAAAGGCTGTGACCTGTTTCCCAACAATAAAAGCAAGGTTGCTGCTGGAAGCAGTGGTGGTGCTCTGATGGAGATAGCGGGGCCGGACGCAGCTGCATGGGTTCAGGATCGGGAGGTCGAGTAGACGATCTCGTAGACTTTGTCCTATTGAGGGGATGATTGAAGATGGCACTGAAAGCATGCCTAAAGCAATTGATGAACTAAGCACAGGGCTCTTCTCGGTCCAGAGGGTGGTGACTCAGTCGCAGGTTCTTCCCATCAAGAAGGAGATGAAAATGCATGCACGATCAGTGTCACTCAGGAACATTTTTTGATTGTGATCTATGTAGAGCCCACACTGCATGAGGAATGCCCAACACTGGTCTGGGTCACCATTATAGAGCTCAGGCACAGCAATGGGAATCCCAGGAGACGAGCCTGGAGGCAAGCTCGGGAATGGAGAGGCAGCTGCGACACCTTGCTGGAGCTGGCTGACCAAGGTGGTCAGCTGGTCGACCTGGTCAAGGGCATCTTGCAGCTGATCTTCGAAGTTCACCAGCTCCATCTTGTTCTTGGCAAGGTATTCTATCGTGACAGAAAATTCGGGAGACATCAAGGTGCCGAGCAAGCAGGTGGTTTTATCAGGACCCGTGCAAATAGAAGCAGAATCGAGATGCTGAGACGTGGTCGGGGTCGCGGAGCAGTAGGTCAGCTAAGCTGGGGAAGTCAGTCCTACACAGGAGACTATGGACCGGAGTGGAGGGAACATGGGGATCCGGGGGACACAGAAGTGGACCGAAACATGGCAGGCAGGTTGGGTCAGGGCTATACGGGAGACAAGCAAGCACTGCTCAGTATGGTGCCACATGGAAGAACGACACCTCGTACTGAGCGTGAGGCGGCCCAGGCTTTTAAAGGGGCCAGTACCAGGTGTGTTCATTCACTGAGCGAGCTGGCATTCTCACGAGGGGGGTGTGGCACCGTTTTAATGATGAAAGTGTAATGGCTTTATTATTTTTACCGATTTGTGATAACTGATTGCAAAATAACTAAACAGATGAGAATGTCTTTTTCTGACAAGCTTTTATCATTATTATAATTATTTTTTCCCAGTAGAAAGGAGACAGAAAAAGAGGAACATTACCCTAAATTTCATCCAAACACATACTTTCATCCAAGCACATACCCAATAGAGTTTTAACAGCTGGGGAGATACAAGGTTTCATTCCATGCAGGAAGATGTACATAAACATGGTATCATGCTGAGATCAGGCCCAAAGAATATATGCACTTGTCAGAAGTGGGTTAAAGGTAGCCTTTGATTTCAGTTCCTGAAATGCGCACACACTTATCAGAGATTAAAGTCAAAGTACAGGGAAAGTTACATTAAAAATATATTATCATTGTTATTTTATGTCAAAAGAGAATTCTGTTCTGGGATGTCAATGAATGTGTCTTTGTCATAGATTTGTAAAAATGTAATATAATGTAATATAATATAATTACTGATATGTATTTATGATGGATTTATGTAATAAAAAGTACATTTTTTTAGCCATTTTGAAATAGCTCTTTTGAGTATGCAGGTATGACCTTAAAATAATTTGGCTTGCAACTTCCTGTCTGCCATGTTTCCATGGTAACTGCTCTCCAGAGCAGAAGACAGATGATGTACAACATAGTCTATAGAACACTAGTCTGAGCACTGGGGGCTTTTAGAGCTGTCAGGGCAGACCACATACTTCCTAGATTTTAGAAACCTAGTTTTATGTTCCTTTAACACATTCTTTAACCAGAGTTGCTGTCCATAAAAAAGCACTTTAACTTCTGTGCATGAAATCTTCTGTCTTTCCTTTTATGGTTAACTATGGAAATTTGCTCTGTGATGCTGTATAGGTATATTATTCACTATTATGTTGGCTGGTCTTGAATATTAATTAGTGTATGTAACATTACAATTATACTATTATAATTGTTACATTGTTAACAAATTGTAATACAATACATTGATGTGACTCACCTAAATGTATTTACGTATGTGTGAAATCAGAGATAATAAATTACCCGATCCCACAAAATAAAGGGGCTTTATAAACAGCTAAAAATAAATAAAATAAAATTTCCCTGACATTTACAGTATACCTTAATACATCATTGAGAATAATGCAAACATCTATTACACACCTCAGATACTAAACTGAATGATTTCTGTGTAAAAAAAAAAAAAAAAAACTATGATTGTATTTTAGGTAATCCTCTCTTCAGTTTTCTGCCAGTGGACCTAATTTTGCTTTTTAGGGTCTATCCACAGCTGGGTTGTAGGCATAGATAACGGATTCAAAAAAATGATATTTTATACATTATAATATAAATTTATTTTCTTAGTATCTTTGGAATTATCACTACATTTTATTTGCCATGAATTGTCATGTAAAAAGATAAGAGATGACAATGAGAAACCATTTTGCATTATAATGACTCTATCAATATCTTTCGGGGCTAGAATAACGTGAAAGTAAACAGGGGAAATTGAACTGAATGAAGATCACTGTGCACATAATACTTCTATTTTTATCGTTCATGGTATTGAATTGTATTGAACAACATTAGAACACATATACTTTGGCTGCTAATGGAAAGAAATGCCTTTCTGCGTGTTCTACTAATACTTTTATCTCACTTTGCATTTTAATTCAAAATACCATTTGTGCCATCAAAACATCCATTTACTGTGTTTTTCTTTGAAAATGTACCAGTGATGCCTGCATGCTACTGAATAGTACCAGCATGGACTTTATTATAAACATTTCTGGACAATATTGCCTAAAAAGTAGTGATTTATAATGAACAAGCTAAATATTTAATTTTGCAGCATTTTTCAATCAGTCCTCAGATAATCATCCTGAGACAAATGGCCTCCATATTTAATCAAAAGGCAAAATCAAATTAGCTATAATTAACATGTTATTTGAAAAATAAGTGTCAACCTCTAGGAATTTAAAATGCCAGTAGGGTCATGCAGCTGACTCTAACTGAATATGCATGGGTAAGTGTGTTTGAGGTCCGTTATTAGTTATCTTTATACTCAGCTTCTCAGGGTACGTGGTGAATTAAACATTACCTTAGGACTCCATTCCCCAAAACTTTTGGATACAAAGCTTTCCTAATAATGTGCTTGTATTGTATGTTTCAATGTATAAAGTATATATATATATGTGTGTGTGTGTGTGTGTGTGTGTGTGTGTGTGTGTGTGCATGTGTGCATGCGTGCGTGTGGATATATATATATATATATAGGTAAAGTTTTATTTAATTCTTCAATTGATTAAGGAATTGAAAATAAACAGTACTGCTTTAATTTAGCTTGATGCAAAGTAAATGCGATGTAACGGAAGGCCACGCCCACACAGGCACGGCACATTAATAGAGACACACTGTAAACATAATTCATTTATGAACATTTGCTCCATGTGGTTTCTAGTGATTTTTTAATCATGAATCGCTACGTCGTAGGAACCAGAAAAAGGAAAAGACGACTTTGCCGGAATGTATGTATACACTGCATAATGTCAGGAACAAAGAGACTGAGAAAAGACACGTTTCCACACAGTTTGAGCTGTTATAGGTTCTCTGACTTTTTTATTGCATAAGGAAAGGATTGTAAAAACAGGATGACAGCAAGTAACAACAAGACCCACTATTCTCCCCAGCACTTGTTAGTTCAGCTGTCAGTACCTTGCCAGTATGAATTCACTTTCTTGACCTGACGGAGTCAGGTTCAGATTAAAACCAATGATAGCAACAGTAATTAACTCCAGAGAAAGATTCTTTGCCTTCTTAAGTCTTAAGAATCAGTAAAATAATAAGATTTGTTTTTAAGGCGCGCATGCATGCTTTAACAATGATTTTTTTTTTTCCTGACACAAATGCTGCTGTGGAGTTTTGCCTTGGTGGTTCTGTGAGCGCAGGCTGATGCCACACTGTGGCATTAATATATATCCTGCCCTGTAGGATGCATTCTTTAGCTGAAGGAGGCTATCAAGCAGTATATCTAGCTGCTATCCGACATCTGTGTTCTGTGTCGTGAGTAAAATGCTAAGGCTACAGAAACCGATCGCTAAGCTACTGACGAATGAATTAACCTACCGGGCAAAATCTGCTTGGTAAATCAATTCTAATATGGAGGGAAACAAACAATTAAGGAAACGACTCTAACTGGCTGTGTTCAGCCACCACTTTGAAGGCAAGAAGTTAGTATGTGTGCCTTTTTCAGAACGTTTCATTAGTCCATTAAGATAACACGAAAGACTGGGAGCTGTCCTCACTAAAAGGTAAAAGGGTGGATTATCTATATGTTTTCCATGCTGTTTAGTAGCCCTTGGGTCACAGTGCGGCTTGAGCTAATCCCCCGGAAAAGCAGGACATCTTAGATGGGATGCCATACCATGGCTGGGACACTAACCCTAACCCGATATCATACGTTATGGAGACACAGTACAGCTACACAAACTCCAGAAGCCCAACGCTCTCAGAGGAGTGAGGCGACTCTCCTACCCACTGAGTCACTAAAAGGACTGTGAATTTTGTTAAGAACAAGCCATAGGATATAATCAAATAAATGTACCTCTAAGGAGGGGCAGAGTCAATGGGCAAACGGGTTGGTGGGGGGGCTCAGGAGTGGCAAAGAATTTTGGGACATATTTGGATTGGTCTGGTTTGGGGGCCCAATAATAAATGCTTTCACAGGGCCAAAAATCTCTACTGCTGCCCCGCCTGTCTGCAGCTTTAATTAAAATTACAATTACTGCAAATTTTAGTCTTGTAAACAAAACTCACTTTACAGTACCATCAGTTTTTCAGAATTCTGTCAAATCACCAAAAACATACCGTTGAAAAAGGTCCATGAAAAGCACCTAATTTTACATTTAGCTAATTTGTGTGTTTTGCAGAACACCTGCAGGCTATTATTTCACGACATTAAAACGCTGGCATAAACGTTGCATCAGAATCTCCGGCAGCCGGGGCAGTCTATGAAAACTCACCTCCTAACTCAGCCTTGGAGTCTTTATGAACAGCCAGAAACTCACGTTGGAGAGTTTTCAGCTAGGAAGTGCTTAAACCACAGCCAGGCGACACTTGGGGACGACACTCAGTTGGCGGCTCTTTTCACGGTGACATTCCTCCAAATGGCGTAACCGGAGCTGAAGGCCCGGACACCCAGCTAATGACTCCTCTTCCGTTGGCATGACCCAAGCCACTGTACATCAATAGGAGCGAAGCTGCGGTGTGCTACTCTGTGATTCCCCTTGGGGAGATGGTGGTGGGAGGGGGAG
>JAODKC010000043.1:6059367-6072217 GCA_026777985.1 Mormyrops attenuatus
CCCCCCCCCCCCCCCCCCCCCCCCCCCCCCCCCCCCCCCCCCCCCCCCCCCCCCCCCCCCCCCACCATTTCAGTCTACTGCCCTGCGACAAGCACCTGTCTGCTAAGAAAATAATTACCCAGAGCCAGTGCTCATAGCGCATCAGGTAATATTTACTTAACATTAGCTGTCTGCCACAGAAAGTTCCCCTTGTAATAACATGCATTTTCATTTATTCATTTACAGGATTTGTTTTGACAGAAACTCACATTGCAGATTAATATTTATCTCCATAATCTCAGTATGTCTATCAATTTTCTGCACCCGCTTACCCTGTGCAGGTGCACTGGAGGTCCAGAGCCTATCCTAGAAGCAAGACCGCAGGACGGGGTGCCGAATTGCCACCACGCTATTTATGCACATATGCTGGAAATTTAGAATCGCCAGTTCACCTTAGCATGCTTTTGGACTGTGGGGGGAAACCCCACGATGACACGGGGAGAACATGCAACCACCATGCACATGGAACTACAACGGAGACTCGAACCCCCATTCTAAAGATGCATGGCAACATTGGTGACCACATAACCACCGTGCCAGTCAAGTTCCGTTTCTCTTAGTGATAACTGGATGGAAAGTTGCCCATCTGTAGTTGCTGAGATTATTTAATTCATAAAATTAGCTTCGTGCCATTTTTTAAAAAAATATATAAAAAAATGCCCTCAAGCCTATTGTGAAACCCATATATCTAACACTTTCTCCAAATACCTACACTGTTGAAGTATCTTCCCTTATTTGACTCCACTCTCATTTAGGAACTTGCAGATAATGTGTATAATCAGCAAGTTGATTTGAGTCCCGCAGGAGGAAAGAATTACCTTACTTTCTCTCCGGACATGAGCTGTGAATCCGAACAAAGTTTGGCTGCCGATATTGGTGATCCAGATAAGATACTTGTGACCAAAATCTTGCAAAAGGTTCAAATTCTGTTTTTCACATTAAAAGATGTTAAGAGAAGTGTAATCTGCAGCAAGATCATTTTCTGCAAAGAGATTTCTTTTGTTTCACTAGTGTGTGCCATTACCATTTTTTCAAAGGAAACATCTATATATCTAAGATCTATATAATGGAGATTAAGGTCTGGTGCAAAGCCAAAGAGAGATTAAGGCCAGTTTTTTTTAGCATATCTTTCTTACGGTATTTCCAAGTTTAATTACCTGAATTTAAAGTCAAACATCTGTTGTGGGTGGATTTCCAAAAAACAGGCAGAGAACTGGCAAGGGTTAAGGACGCTTTTATTTCTGTTCAACCGGGATACTTTTTTTTTTTATCTGATTTATTAAGTCTGGCATATAGATGTACAAGGTTGCAAGGTTTACCCTGCCTTTTGGGGGCCCTGAATGATCAAATGTGATTGAAAGTTTTGCCGACAGCAACTACAGGCATGTTGAATTCAACACCATTCACTGCCAAAAGAGGGTAGATGAACATATT
Source organism: Mormyrops attenuatus (assembly GCA_026777985.1). NCBI lineage: Eukaryota > Metazoa > Chordata > Actinopteri > Osteoglossiformes > Mormyridae > Mormyrops > Mormyrops attenuatus. The sequence continues at coordinate 6,060,841 of JAODKC010000043.1, forward strand.
TTCTGAGCACTGTTTTGACAAGGTACCTGAGCAACACAAGTGGTTTTCCAGGCAGACATACAACGGGGTCACACTGTGCACCAGACACACTGCACATAGCATCCTCCAAAGACCCCAGGTGCAATGCTAGCTAAACTATTTCTGTTAAATACAGCTCAGATAGAGATCAGAACAGATAATGAGGCAACATTCTGATATGCCAGACAACAAAGAGACTGCACTCCAGGGATAATCAAGTTTGACAATAACTGTCAAAAATATGAATAATAATAATATCCAGTTTCATCTGAAGGATAAGTGAAGTCGTTATTCTTTCTTAGAGCCTGGCTTGCAAAAGAAAATCAATGATGCATTAAGTGAAATGTGAACGTAGATGAAATAGGTGAGAGAAATGAGAAAAAAATGGTAGGTGCCCTTTTTAAAGATCTTCCTGTCTTAGTCACTATATCTAACAAGGCACACTGAGGCAAATAAGCTAATCTCGATAGGGCTCTTGCGTAGAGGCAAAGCGGATTAGCTTGTATATTTACGCTCAATCATTGACTGTGGTTGTAATGGCATCCATTGCGGTGTGGTCAGTTTCCCCTGAGGTGTAGTTCCTGGAGAATAGACTTCGGCATGCATGTTTCTGTCGGCACTGTGCAAGGTCCAAGGTGATTCCCCAAGCTTCTAAGTCCAGGGAGTTGGCCATGTCTCATTAACTGTAATCCTCCTTACACGGTTCCTTCCTTCAAACCTTTACTGCTGCTGGGTGTGGAAAAGCACATGGGCTAGCATTTATAGAGCTTGCCAGGCACATTGTGAATGGTGACCACTTAGTGCAGCCCCCACAGAGACCGAGACAGTCTTTTCAGCAAGCCTGAGGTGTTAGGGTAAGCCAACTACTGAGAAGATGCGCCCCCAAAGAGGTTGTGATGGGGCAGAGGGGCTCCGAGGCCCTTACAACCACAAGAAGAATTACTTTGGGCTCTTTCTTACTGCACAGAGCAAGCGGCCCACGTCAGGTTTCCCGCCCACTGAGAATGAGTGGCCAGCTCCACTGGAAGTGTGAACCCATTGCATGACTGACTGGCATTTAGTGAAGCGTGGCTTATTCTGCAGAATGATGAAGCACCACCTAGAAATGGCTATCAAGTGCATGAAATGGCTGGTACATCATTCACAAATTTTCCAAACATGGCTCCAGGGGCGGATTCAGAACACGTTTCCTAGGCATTTATTAGTACACATAGTATAGGATAGAAGCCATTCTTTAGGATATGAGTGTCGTCCACATAGGATTACTTTATTGTCTTTATTGAATTAATACACCAGGATTTCCTTAAAGGGGATTCTTAAAGCGATAGTGCAATTCATTTTTTTTAGTCTGCAGGGTGCTTTCCTGGTGGTGTCGTCCTACAGTGTCTCACCAGGGGTATTTTTTCATGTCCAGAAAGTATTGAGAAAAATTGCTTAGTTAACTGGATTGATTGATTGACTGACTGATTGACTGTTTAGTTAGTTAGGTAACTGGACTTTTTTTTATAGTTTGTTCTGCCTTAATTTTATGTGATGTGGTGTGTGTTTGTGTGGGGGGACGGGGGGGGGGGGGGTTTACAGTTGAGCTTATTGTGTGATGGTGTCAAAGGGCCTGCCCTTTAGCAATTTTCACACAGGGATATCCATAAACACAGAAGAAAAGCGTATAGTCGGTTACCTTGGCCAGATCATGGGTACGCATGTGCTCACTCTTACCCACAATGCATCTGAAGATTACTACCAGGTTCATGGTGGAGTCTCATTTCTTGTCTATCTCTGAAACAGACATGGCATTTCCACGTTTCTTGAAGTGATTATGGTTTTAAGTTATTTCTCTTTGGAGAATGAGCTTTCTCTGTTGTGCTAATATTGTTCTGGGTGATAGAAGATGTAAGCACACAGTGAGGAAGGCTTAAGCAGAGAATGACATATGTGTAAGAGGTGCAGGGTGAAAGAGGCAAAAGGCTATAGAATCGTTAGCATTGGTTTGTATGGCCTGTAAAGTGATGTAGCGGGTAGCAGTTACAAAGAGATGTGAAACACGGGCCTGATTTGACAGGTAAATTATACTACTATGTGTAAGAATTACTTTTAGAAAAACGGACATTGAGTAAATATGAATAACCATAGCTGTACAGAGGAAATGTTGAAAGTTAAATTGCTATGCAATTAAAGGTTGCAAAGACAGAAAACCAAACGCTTCTTAAACAGAAATACTGGCTGTCACACAGAATATGAGTGTGAAAGCAATGTTATTGCAAAAGAATTTGTCCTACACAAGGTAGGACATGCCCACGGATGAGGTGCCAGTCCATTACAGGGCACATACCTACACACTCATACACACGATTATACACTATGGGAAACGTATAGATGCTAATGTGGGCTGGACAATATGGCAAAAAAATTTATCGCGATTTTCCATATAAGCTGATTATCGATGATATAATTCAAGTCATTATTTCTTTACCTCAAGCCCTAACTTTTGCCTAAAAGTACTAGAATTGCCTTTAAGCAGATTCAGAACATTAAAAAACAGGTGACAAATTAAATGGACTGCAAACTGAAATCTAATTTTAATAAATAAACCATACAAAATTATTATATATATATATATATATATATATATATTATTGTAAAGCCCAATATTAGTAATATGATGAGAGGAAGGTTTGTTGCGGCTTTGTGTCTGGCTGCCTCGCTGCTCATTTAAGGGACTGCGTTTGACATTACAGGTTTTCCACCTTCCGGTCGTGGAACATCAGATGGTGTGTCCCCTTCTTATTTCTGAACGGTGACACCCTGCTGGTGCTCTACTGGATGCCAGTGTATCTGCAGTTTTAGTTGGCACAAGCCTTTGGCAGAGTTAACAATACCCAGCACCACTCTCTTGTGTCAGACTTCAAATTGCCAAAGTGGTTCCACGCCACCGATGTCAGAGAGATGCCAGGCGGGTCCAAGCAACTAGACCAAGACATCCGATTGGTTGGTCCCGCCTTCTCTTGCTGCTTGGACCCACCTCCTCTACAATCTAATTGGTTATCTCTCTGAACCAATCATTTTTCTTTCTGCCCTCAGACAATATTTGTGTAAATAAAACTCCCATGAGCTGCAGAGTTACCCGAAAATGGGCTACCTTACAAAGCAGTGAAATGCCATCAAGTTACAGGCTGGTGAAGACCGAAAAGATTGACTGAAAACATTGTTTTCCAGTTAAAATCATAATCATCTTTCACTCCCACGTAGGTAATATTATATCACAGCAAACCGGAGTCATTGGATGTCATGCAGACTGGAATGTCACATTGACTTATCATACTTCACATAAAAAGTCAGCTGGCATTTGTACAGGTCTTGGACTGCATGTGAAAATGTATTCCTTTGAAAATGACAGGAGCAGCACTGTAAGGCATGATGTGTTCTGCGTCCTACACTGTGCTGAGCTTCAGATAAACATAATGCTTGACATTTAGGCCAGAAACTACTGATTTGGCCTTATCTGAATGCAGACGTCTAATATGGCATCTTTTTTGTCAATTTTTATCATTCAGGTGCATTGTTCCACACTCCATGTTTATTCTTAGCAATGGTTTTCCTCTCTTCATTCCTCTCTTCACTCTCTTCATTCCTCTCTTCACTCTCTTCATTCCTCCATCTGTGTTCTGTGTATCTCCAAGAGATCTCCTGTGTTATATCTTATTGAACTGTATTACATTCTCATGTGGATCAATTGTAACAAGTGCCATGCAAACTTAATATTACCAAATATTATTGTGCTGAAATTTGGCACATGTCTCAGAGCAAACATTTCAAGGGTTTCTGAATTATTTTTTATTTCTCTGGGCCAGGAAACTGGTTATTGTTTTTTTTTTCCTTTTTTTGTTTTCCTTCCAGTTAATTCCACTTAATAACATTTATAGTAATGTAATATATTATTTATAATAATATTCTCTGCCAGAATTGGGGTGGGACAAAGTCTGAGGACAAGCCCATTATTCACCTGTTAATTGACAGTTAATTGGTTCATTACCATTTGCCTGTGATTATACAGAATGGTGACTGAATGGAATGAAATAGGCTCTCGGTGGTTGTTAACGATAAAGTATTTCTGGACCTTCCCCCTTGTTGTATTAAATTCTCATTGTGTCCTTCATGATCATGTGGTTCTGTTTCTTGTCCTTATGGAAGTGACTTTTCCCAATCTTTCTTGTAGATTGTATTATTTTATTTAGAATGCCTATAGAACTGTTGGTCTGTTGCTTCAACCATCATCCATTCTAAACATTCCATCTTTCTTTAGTTGTACATTGTTATTTTGTGTCACCGCATGCAGTACAGAATATGGTTGGTGTGACAATAAAGCCCGACTGGACTTGACCAAATTAGGTAACTGGATTTTGTTACTGAGAACCCAGCAGTATTGCATGATACTTACCACTAATCCAACAATCTCAGAGCCGCTCTAGCTTCAAATTAATTAATTTAATCTTCATTATACACACAGTGTTAAGTTTTAAATTTTTAAACTATTTTACCTCCATATAAATCAAGGGATCTATGCTTTTAGGCTGTCATATTTAGGAATATTCAGGTTTTCTGTTCCCATTTGCAGTTGTTTGTGTGTATCATTAACAGCACTAATGCTCTGCGATCATCATGGAAATCACCTGTGCTACATCAATTGCCCTAACTGGTCAGCATTGTATCAGGAGTTTTATTTATCGCGATTAGGCTACTCAACACTATTACAGCGTAACTGCATAAAATATCCACATCTTCAGCTGAAGAGACGGCGGCTGCTTAAATCAGCTTCGCTTCATTTTAAGAACTATTAGCAAGATATCCAGCCAGCCATTCATTTTCCAGGACCACTTATCTAAAGCAGGGTTACAGTAAGTCTGGAGCTTTTCCCAGGATGCACTGGACAGTAAGCAGGGAATACCTTGGATGGGATGGCAAAATCTACCGAGAGGAACCAATCAGTATGGTTGCCGGACACCTCGTGAAATTTATTTCTGGCTACGGGCCTGCCGGTTCTTCACATGGCACACACTTACTCACTATGGACAGTTTAAAGACAACAATTTACTGAAACCGTATGCCTCCAGAGTGTGGGAGGAAACTGGAGAATATAGCGTGAACACATAAAGGCTCTACCCACACAGACCCAGGGGCAGAAACCAGACCCAAACTCTGTAGGTGTGAAGCCACAATGCTACCCTGTTAGTAAAATATAAAACATGCAATTAGTTTTATTCAGGAATGTGTATATACTATACCTTTGTCAGTTTAAAGACTTCTTTCAACTGAAATCAAAATCAATGCAGTAAAACCTAAGCCTGAACTGCAGATATTATTTGCTGACCAGACACTCTTAATTTCTTTTTCTAACAACAGGTCTATAGTTTCTACCCTGTATAATGTTAGCATGCCCGGGGGGGTCGCCAGCCACTGTTTTTACACCCCCGAGGCTCTCCTCTTCTTTACCTACCATGGGAGTTTTTCTTTTCCACTGCTTTCTGGCATTTCTCCACTCTGGCTTTTAATATTGTATAACATTTTCTGCTGCTATGTCTGTGAAGCTGTTCAGGCTTGCTTTGTAAAACGGGAAAATTATCTGTGTGCTTGCAAGAGCCAGTGGGCTAATGGGGTTATACAGCTTTGCAGAAACATCCCAAGGACCAGCTAGTCACCACCAAAATGTTTTAGCAATTATGAATAAATCACTTTGCAGGTGCGTAGAATATCCTCTACATAGCACTCAATAACACTGCAGCTGATGGTCACAAATAAAATTTTGTTAGCTCTTGTCTCTTATCTATTTATATCTGCACTTATTGTGTTTGTTTTGTCATGTCTTTTTCCAAGTCCTAAAAAAACAACACATTCACAGACTTAGCCTTTGATTGCACTAATAAGATAATCTTCCAAGATGAGGACCAGCTACATAGATGTTAGCAATAACTCTACTTAGGAGTAAACATGTCAGAATTAGCTTCTTAAAAATGATTTTGTTAAAAAAAAATTAAAGGTTCTCTGCTTTTTTATTTGCTTTTTTTATTATGGTCTAGATTTTGCCCTGCTGAAGCTTACTGGCAATGTTGACCCATGGATGACATCATTAAAAGAAGTAGTTAAGGCCAATCGAAATCCAGTCTAAAACAGTCTTGTTAGTTTCAATGTTTTGGTTGAGAAGTTTCTGTTGTCTTCACAGTGACAGTTTGTAGGCATCTATGCATGCAGTAGTAGCTGGGCACCTTTCATTTCACTGTGACTAAATATATGGTAATCTTTGGGATATTCAGTTCATTATATTTTACTGCAGTATATTTTTCAGGTCATGCCTGATTTGTACTTTTCAATGGTATTTTATGCCTGACACGCTGTGAAAGTTCATTGGTCTTTTTTGTTGAGTTGTTGCTTAAAAATTTTAAATTGTTTATAACGCTGAAAATAGCTTCAGCAAGGCCACGTATGTGACACACTTGATGGATGGGATAAAAATGGCACAATTGATCTAGTGCGGAACAACTACAGAGATAAGAAAAATCTATCGCATCCTCTGTATCTGGAATGTGTTTGAAGATATATCCATGGACACTGCGATTATCTCATTGTAGGTGAAAAAAAATAACTAAATCATATAGATACGGTACACCAATCTTCGAGAAACCCTGACATTTCCAATGCAAGTCATCAATAAACTTGGTTGCCCAATAACTGACAAAACAAGGCAATCTTAGCAGCTCAAGGTTATAAATCAATGGTAGTAATGCTGCCTGTAACACTGTTATTAGCCTGAAATTGAGGGTGCGGTAGATACGTTGTCATCTAGATGATAGAGATATTAAGGTAATCATTTCCATCCCTCAATGTAAAGTTCACTGCTAGCTTCCTTAGATCAGTGTTTCCCAATTCAGTTCTCGGGGATGTGTATACAGTCCACTTTTGCTCCCTCCTATTGGGAGCTGGGAGGGAGCAAAAATGTGAACTGTCTGCAAGGTAGCTGGGAGGGAGCAAAAACATGGACCGACTGTGGGTTCCCAAGGAACAGTTTGGGAAACACTGAGTTAAATGACTGTTTTTAAAATCCATTGTAATAAACTCATTATAATAGTAAAATTAGCTCTTCAGCTTCTTTAACTGTGAGATGCACTTATTAGTATAAATAATTTGCAGCTGTTGTATTCTAGAACTTGGGTCACTTTTGACAATAACAATGTCAAAACCCTCATCAGAACCCTAACAGTACCTATACCCAGAACAAGGACTATTAAATTATACAACATCAGTTCATTACAGCTTGGAATACTTTGTCATGAGGCTGTATTTGTTTCACTCTTTTTTTGCAACATAATTATTTTAAAACAAATGAAACTGTTCACTTGCAAGTCATTTGAAATCTTGGCTTATTTTCCATTGTCGCTGTTATTTGCTAATTTAGAGCTTACACTGACTGTGTGCTTGTTTCACCGTGTTCCCCTTCCTTAAGACATTTTTAATGTAAAAATATATTTGCACTAGATGTTGTTAGTTTAATGAAAGGACTAAATCTGCAAAGATGTTATTGTCGGTAATTATCCGAGGCTGTGATAAAATAAGCAGTCGATTGCATACTTAAAGTAAAAGAGAAATTAGGGAAGGAATTTCCATTTGTAGCTATCAACTGGAGTGTGGTTAACACCATAGGTCATGGCTAATTGTGGTTTAATGAACAAGTGCTAGTGGTGTGCTATTGAGGGCACTTGGAACTAACCCACTCATTATAAGCAAAATAGAGTTATTTAACATAACAGCGTGGAAACCATCATGTCGGAATAACGTCAGTAATTTGCACACTGTAGGCCTTTTCTTAACTTCAGTCCGGCCTTCATGGATGCAAGTAAGTAGGTCACACCTTCAGGATGACAAAGTAGGCCTAATGTTTTGGAAGTCACCACAACCTGATTTTGAAACTGCTTGTCCTTGCTTGAGCAATAGCATGTGGTTAATCAGTAACACACAGGATGTTTTGTTTCTATATCTTACAATCCAAGTTAATGATGTTTGTCAAAAAAATGGCTTAGACAATTTTTCACCATGAAAAAAGCAGTGCTTTGGGATTGCACTGTAGAATGCAACAGAAAAGAATTATTAAACCTGAATATGGATGTGTTTGTGTTGTGTTTTCAATATTAAATGATGTAATTTTAAGCAATAAGATTATTTTTGCTGTAGTCACCTATATAGTTACACTTTGTTAGGACTTAAGCACAAGAGGAGAGTTGTTGAGTAGAAACTCAGCAAAGATTTTTACTATTTCAGTACAGCTACCAAGCGTGTTCCTAGCTCACAAAAAATATACAATCATGACAAATTTTGATACACAATACAATTCCTGCTTTTATCACTCTCCAGCCAAACCACCAATCACAATGAGAAACTGCCGTTTGTCACCATTTAAACAGTTTGTTACGAATGTCAGTCACAGTGCTGTTCACTTTTAACTCAGATGTATTGCTGTCTGGTTATCGCTGTTGAACAGAGTTTTTTTTTTGTTAACACTCCATGCCGTTTCTGTTTTGTCTTGCTTGGTACTGATGCGCGGTTTTGGAATACATGTTTTCTCCCATAGTGGCTGTTCTGGTGACGGTGCTCATTTTCTGAAATGGCCACTGATATGTGGCCAGCATGAAATAATCACTGCTGTGACTGTGCTATTTCTCACCTGCAGGCAGAGCGAGATGGACAGTTATTGTTCAAACTGTACCATAATGTTGAGAGACAGATAGAGTTTTACATACATGTGAGAATGTTAGTGGTAATCCAGTTTGCATGCACTCGGCTATGGTTCGCTGCTTCTGTATAATCAGGAGGTGCAGTGCTGCAGTGGACAGTGTTGTTGGCTCATACCTCTGTGGTTGGCGGCTTGAATCCTGCCGTTCAGTGCATGAAGTTTGCGTGTTCTCCCTGTGTTATGCGCATCTCATCTTGGTACTCCGGTTTCCTCTCACGGTCCTAAGACATGCAGTCAGGCAAACTGGCATCTTTAAATGACCCATAGTGTGTGACTGGACACATGTGTGACCTACAATGGCCTGGAATCCCATCCAGGTTCCACCCTGTTGCTAGGGATGGCCCCCCCTCCCCTCCACCTCTACTCTATTTTCCATACAGTTTTCAAAAAGCTTGTTTTTGGTTTCCATAATTTTAATTGCTTATGCTGCATTGAGAAATAAACAATTAAAAAACATATTTTAGATATCATCCATAATAATTAAAAGCTACAACTTTAGCTGGGATTCATTTTAATGATAGAAGCTAGGGGCACTCCAGCTATTTTCTCAAAAAAAAAAAAAAAAACTGACAGTTGGTCTTATTTACCTCATGGGTCTTTTCCCTTTCCATTATGACCATAATGGTTCCATTTAAGCAACCTTTGATGGGCTTTTTAAATGAACATTTATGCCATGTTTGCAAATATGTTATTACAATCTGCCACTAAAGGAAATAAATAAATAAGATTTAATAAATAACACAAATTTCCAAGATAACATCATTTTCAATGCTGACAATGGCTGATGGGCGTAAGTCGTAAATTGCCCAGCCGCTCGGTCTCGGTAATTTGGAAGAACAGAAACTACACTGAGAGCCGTCTAGTAGGGGTAGGGGAAGATAAAAACCTTCACTGATAAGATGTTCTTTGGAGCAAATACGTAATTTACAAAGGGAAATTAATGATTCCTATAACTACAATTAAATAATTACAGTGAAAAGAAAACATTATGAGTATGCGGTGGATAGAGGAGATTCTTTTGTATCTAAATGGAAATTCTGGCGGAATTCCGCTAGAATGTCCAAGTATCCTAATATGAGTGGGGTATAAAAAATTCATTAGCTGCAGATCTCTGAAATGTGATCAAATTTATGCCTTTGTGAAGAAGCAAATGTTTGAGAAAGCAAAGCAGAGGTGGGCTACGTTTGCAAAAAAACAGGTCCTCTTCTCCTGTGACTGTGTAGGTAGCAGGCATGAGTCGAATCAACAATCCTTAAAAACTGTCCAAAAGTGCAACTGTACAGAGTACAGCTAAAACAGATCTGGCCGTACGATGCAAGGGGTGCATACCAAATTCCCCCGCCCATCTTGGGGGCAGTGTCCACTTGGAACTGTTGTGTTGTCCTCCGTTCTTTTTCAAGTAATTTGGAAGGATGAATTGGATGTTGATTGTGTGCTAAATCAGCATTTTCTAACCCGTTTTGACTGCATTTAGTCCTGCAACTCAGTGTTGCATTCGTCATTTACATAACATACATACATAAGCGAGAGCTCAGGGTTTTTATACAGTATATATATATATATGCATTTAATCTTTCTGTTCTTGTCAATTTATTGTCATTGTCAACTTTATAGTGATTTTCTTATACACTGACATTCCATGTTCAGGAAATGTACACGATTCAAGACGGACAAAAATATGCCAAGAAATAACATCTGACATTAGGTAAACATGGCACATGATCAGGATGGCATTCTGGCTTCTATTCTATGTGTCCTCTTTATGAAGTGACCTTAGTTTGACTTTTTACTCATTATTTTATTGCAATTTCCTGAGATTTCCTGCTATAAACAGCAACTGTGCATCTATTGACCCTTAATAGTAGATAACAGTGATGTATTGAAAATATATTTTAAAATTTCTGGAGAAAAGCTTGATAACCCGAGTTTGCCAGATACAGCTAGGGATGACGACACCAACCAGAGAGTGCCATTGGAAAGAAATGGGGGGGGGGGTATTGAAATGACAAGCATGTAATTATGAGCCATTTAATGGTTTTTTTTGTAGAATCCATAGTTAGTGAGGAACAGAAAAGGTCTTTTTTGAAGACACTTTCACTGCTTTAAGGAATCAGTGGCGATCGATTAATTGATGGATAAAATGATTAAACATCTTTTCAGCAGGTGGTGAGTCAAAATGCCAAGCAGACATGACTGCTGGGGAATTATTGATTGGCATTAAACAGTTCCAGCTATCACAGTGCAAGTGCTTGAGTATATATTACAGTTCTTCATAAGCATATCAGCAGGAAGCAAGCAGTGACTTTCATTTTCTTACTGGTTACTGGATTTAGGTGTGAATGTGTGGGTCAATGATGTGTCTACGCCCTGTGATGGGTTGGCGCCCCATCCTGGGTTATTCCCTGCCTTGCACCCATAGCTTCTGGGTATAGAAAATGGATGAATGGAAGGACGGATTGATGAATGGATTGATGTAATTGTGTAGGAGAGAGCTGGTAATTGGGGGGGGGGGGGGGAACGTACTAAATTTTATAAAAATGATGCAATACGGTTTTGTCTCCTTAATGGTGTTTTTTTTGGTGA
>JAODKC010000043.1:6072227-6084514 GCA_026777985.1 Mormyrops attenuatus
TGCGGGGCGGCCCCGCCGGCCCCGCCGGCGCCCCCCCCCCGCGCCCGCCCCCCCCCCCCCCCCCCCCCCCCCAACTTAATAATTTTAATATAAAGGATGCAATAGATTTTTCTCTCCTTAAGGTCTGTTTATTGGGTCAATGAATGAAGCCCCCCCCCCCCAGTTCCTATATCCCTAGATGGATGGATGGATGGTTAGTGGAATATGGTGGGTGCTGGAACTGGGTATTAGCAGGCATGCTAGTGGAAGGTGACAGGCTCATGGCATCCTCTGAGGTCCTGGTGCAAGGGGACGGAGAAGCAGCGGGTCACGGCTGAGTAAGCATACGGAGTTCGGGCTGCTTAGCGGTACGGTACAGGCTGTTCAAGAGCCTGAGCTCCCGGAATGTGCGTCACTCCACTCAGCGAGACGGCATTAAAATTCACAGAGGACGCCTGTGCAAATTAAACAGAGAAGCACCACGGCTGAGAATGGAAATGTCCTGACAATGATTGACAAAGTTGAGAAAGCCAGTCAGAAGAAAACTAAATGTACCCTTGATGTACTAAAAAAACATGAGGCAAACAAATGCTTTGCAGAGAAAGTAGAAATTTGACAAAAAGAGAGTTAAAATTTATGATTTTCCTCTAATAAGGATAAAGCATGCTCATTTTAACACATCTGTCTGTCTGTTGCTCACCTCTACTCCAAAATGACAGAGTAGATGGGTATTATCCTGTTAGACTGACATCAACATGATTCTGCTGTGAATCCAGCCTGACTCCACCATCGCAGTGCCGTGATGTGCCTGTTCTCTTCCTCCCTAACAGCACACAGCAAACCTGGCAATAGCAAGACTAATAAATGCACAACGTATACATCCACCCATAAATACTCTGGGTGTATGTAATAAGTCTAAGTCTAAATATAGAATAAGCATCCCATTTTACAGAAGTATTAATCATCTTAAATAAAGATGAAAGCTTTGTTTTTTTTATTTTTTTTTTAAGAGACACATTAGTTAAACAATTAGTCAAACAAGGAAGTGATTCATTACCGGTCTTCCAGCCAGTAATATTCATTATATGTCAGGGGCTGTTGTGTAAAAGCATGCATAATATAAAATGACGAAACACTTCCTGATGTTAGTGTTTTTTAACAAATCGTGTGCTGTTGTTACTGAAGGTTGCCACTGTCGACTTCTTGTGTGTGACAGGTATGTTTGCACTCTCTGAACGATTTGACTACCGCGCGGCTGTCTCCTCTGCAGGGACTGTGCGGTTTCGGGCACAGGCTGTTTCCTGCTCCACCTTGCCTCTTAATTACCCATCTGTTTGACCCTGTGACGTTACCTTTTCCTAGCACTTATAACATGTGACATACTAATGCTTTTTTTCCACTCCCTCCTGCCTGCACTTTTGAATCTCCTCGACCTTTTCCAAACATTTGTTGACCTTAGCAGCCCTCAACGTTACTTTGTACTTTTAAAGTCATTATAACCTTATAGATTGCCTGCATTTCAATTAATATTACTTTCAACAGAGCTACTCCCATTGCCACCCCTGTAATAAAGCTATATTCTAATCAACATAGCTTATTTCTTTCTTAAATGAATAGATAGTCATAGTATATAGTCATAATTTCACCAAGCGAGATAATACAGAATCCTTAATATTGCGAGATCCATTATGAATGTATTATGAATGGCTGTTGCTATTTTGCACAATTATTTTAGGTAGTGCTTTGGTTTATGGACAATGCATGAATTATAAACAGTCTAAGCAAGCATATTAGCTTATTACCCGGCTTTCATTCCTGAACACCAGCTGCTGTACCCTGCAGCATGATATTATTGCTGCTGATACAGCATCAAATTACTTTGGCACACAGACCACACCAGTATTCCAGGGTCAAACCTTCTGGTTGGTTCCGCTCTCAATTAATAAAAATTTGGATTAACCCTTAATTCCCCAATGCGGAACCTGTGCGGCAGCTTTTAATCACGAGACGGAAAATGCCGCCGCTCTTGGACCTGCCGAGTCTGTGGGCCAAGCGATTAGCACTCGTTGGCTGAGACGTCACTGGATGATCCGGCGGGGAGCCAGTCCAGGCAGCGTCAGCGGTTTGAGACATGTGTCTTGAGATATCTGCTGGGCGAAATAATAATGGGACCTGCACATATTCACAGGTGAGGTGCTCTACCTTCCTCAATGATCAGAGCCACAGAGTGCTGCCTTGAGGGATGGACAGAGTGTCCTTGATATAAAAAAGTATCAAGGGAAAATAAAGAGGTAAGGTTTGGGATTACAATAGCCACAGCAAGTTCAACAGTGGATTAACTAAAATGTATAGTTGAAATGGTGCTTAATTAAGTCATGGCTTAATATCTTCTCTCTTTTAGAGAGAGCACAAAAAAACCATACAGCTTAATACATATTGCTCTTAAAAATTCATAAAACATCTTGGGAGTGTTTCAGAATTAATTGGCGGCAGTTCAGAGTCTGCTGGATCGCTCGTTTCACTAAGTCTCTGCTGCAATGCAAGACCACCTTCGGCCAATGGGCGGAATAAGCAAATCAGGATCCAGCCCTTCAAATGGAATGGAAATTAATCAAGGCAGCAAATTAAGTGCAGTAAAGCCAAATTGGCCGCCTGGAGGAAATAGCCTTACATTTTGTCCCTCTTGGATAAAGAGTTACATTTTAAAAATCTATAGAAATATGGGCATTTGAGTATAATTTCAGACCATGATGTACGCTGGACTTGGCAACTTGCGGTGATGAGATACATTCCAATTATCTGATGCAGGAGAAGAATATGTATACAAATGTGAGGTTGTGCCGATTTCTTCCCATTTAAGCCCTGACGTATGAAGTGACTAACAAACAGGAAACAGTCTATGGTCAGAGTAACCACTACCCCATAATACTGATTGGTTACATATGTGTTTTATATGTGTTCCAAAATATACCCATATTTTGTTGCCATAGAAAGTAGTACACTTAAAAATCCATGATATTCACACGCCACACTGACAAATAATAATGACACAGACTAATCACAGGTTTATCTTGGGGCCTCTGTGTCACCAGTGCTTCCTAAGGGACGATCCTCGGTGCATTTTATGCCATTTGAACATGCATACCATTAAAATTCAGGCCAAAGTGTGATAAAACAAAGGGGGGGGGGGGGGGTGGCACGGATACACTCGCTACACATCAGGGTACAGGCCTCCCAAAATATGCCACACGCACGTTCCAGCTCGGCACAAGCCGTAGGATTAATGAATGTCGATCTGTGATTGATACTTTTTTTTCCTGCTTTCAGCAGAAGCTGTTCTTAATGCGGTGGTGCTGGGGGAAGCAGCTGGGGAACCCATCCCCCCATGGAGCCAAAACGGAGAGGCGGCCACATGCTGTTCACGCCAATACTTTCTTCCCCTCTCTCTCCTTCTAAAGGAAGATTGCTTCTCCGTGGTATTTAAAGGGGAAAACATTTTCTTTTCTTTTTTTTTTTTAGCCTATGCTAAACCACTCTTCTGGTGCAGTGCTATTGATACATTAAGAGTCATACACTTCTTAGCCTCTAAATGATTGATGGTCCTGCTTAATTTATTTCAGTGTGAGGCAAGCTGAATGGGACTGTCTCGGGTGCAGGCAAGCTGTTGAAAAAGATGGCAAAAAGATAAATAAATGAAAAACTGTATTGGTGATCTCCAAGCCAGGGAACCAAAATACCTTAATGAAGCAGTGCTTTGATTTTTTCTTCTTTATGGTGAATTATATTTATTTGTGTTAGACTTGTTCTGTTGGGTTTACCAAGAAGTTTACTGTATTAAATGCCCATTTGCTCTCACATGGTCGGTTCCTAAAGAAACAGAATCGTTTAATGTTATTAATATTACTTGGTATAGGTCTTCCATATGAGATACAGTACATTTGGGTTTAGAACCCCTGTCTGAGCCTCAAATCTGGTCCCATAATTACATGCAGAATTATCAGCCACTAATGATGAAAATGACAATAGGAGGGATAAAAAAAAATGGCCCTGCTTTCATTCGACAAGAAATTGAGAGCTCTGTTGTCCTCTCAATGTCCGTTACCAGCAGGCTGCTAAGTGAGAGCCTTGGAGACTGCATAAACAATTTAACAATGTGTTTTGCCTACCAATGTTTTCAGGGAAAGGAAGTAGCATATTGCTAGGACCCTTAGGCATCTGTCTGAGGAGAATTGAAAATGTACATTCTTCCCAAAACGAACATGAATAATGCATGCTATAATCTCGCTCCTTTTTTAGTATCTATCAAGAGATGAAAAGGGAAACGAACTTTGCGATCTGGATCGCCCTCCAACCCCCATATAAAGGGTGCCCCCCCCCCCCGAAATTCACATCAATTACGTTGTATACATCCAGTGAAAGATGAGTGGTGTAATTATATAGCCCAGATGGGTGTGACATTATAGTACAAGCTGTGCATCACTGAGACCATGTGAGAAACAATGTTAACCTGCTATAAACTGTAAAACAAGGCAGAAATAATGAATCTCCTGTGCAGGACCAGCGGTTATGGATGGACTGATCAATGACTTATAAATTTAAAATCCAAACAAACATTTCTCACTGTTTAGATGGTTCATTGTAATCATTGTCATTTGTTTTTTTTTGTTTTCAATACCTATTTTTTTTCCTTTTTATTTATTTGTAAAACATAATTATGTTCACTTATTTCATAATTTGAAAAAATTAACAGAAACATGCTGAGCAGAGTACATGAACAACATCTAGCACTCAGGAATATTACTTCATTTTCTTTCCTTAAAGCAGTATTTCCAAGAATGATGTTATTGCTGCATTAAATGTTCTTATTAATTCTAATCAGTAGTGATGGGTGAAGCATCAAAGCACGCAGTGGGTGAGATGATCTTTCACTGCTGAACACGGTCGGTTTAACCATCTTTGGTTACTCTATTTACTCCCTTCAGACTGATCTGGTGAATTGCAGTACTCATTAGTCCAATCAATGAAGCTTGATTTCTCCAATTACAAGGAATAAGTTCCAATTAATTCCGGAATATATAAGACGCTTCTTCATATATTTTGGCAGATTGATGTTCATTTCACGGTGCTTTTGTGAAATCTCACATTGGCAGATAAAACTATTTACCTAATTATTAACAATGCACATGTGGTTTCACACGCATTCTTATTTTTTGAAAATGACACTGTTTCAGTATAAAGGGTCATGTAGATCAGTACGAGAAATGCAGACACACTCTGTGGTCAATCGTGTTATTAATTTCATCCATAATGTAGTGTGTGGGACGGCACTAGAGCGGCAGGACAACATAATAGACAGTGATGTTTCCAATCAAATGCTCCAGTGGGGTGTTTGTTGTTGAGGTTCAGGGCAGGGGAGTGCATGGCCCCCACACAGTGGTTGCCAGCCAGACCTTGTTATGGGTGAGGGTCTGTCTTCATGTGCCTCCCTGGTGTCCACAGTACTGGTGCTGAACTGTTCACAGGCGGCAGCTGTCCATAGTGCTAAAGGGTAAATGCTGTCGCCTGTCAGCTGGGTTGGCGTGGCGTGCCCATGAGGCATCCGGAGGCTCTGCTGTGAAACTCCCCCAAAAGTATTGTCCCTGGTAATCAGGGTGAACTTCACCACCATAAGCACGGAACCGAGAGACCACCAGCAGCACCTAGGAAGGTGCTGTAACTAGAACAAGAAAGAGAAACCATCAGTTAGAGGTGTCTTTTGGCCTGGCACATCCATTGCAGATGGGTATAATCAGTGCCACCATGTAGTTCCTCCACGGCCCACTTAATGGCTATGGCCTCCTTTTCTATCACCACATACTTGCTCTCGATATCATATGATATCATATTTCTGTGCCAGCACAGATCTGGGGCCAGTGTCAGATACATATATTTGGAGAATGAAAGACCAGTCAAATTCAGGGTTTCACAGCACATGGTCTGTAGGCGCTGTATCCTTTTTCATCAAGTGTACTGAGGAGAGAGTCTTTCATGGAGAAACAAGGAATGAATTTCCTATTCATCTCCTAATACCCCACCAACTCCAACTAGGCTCGAACCTGGGTCTTTCTCTGTGGGTTGGGGACATCCTAGATGGCAGAAACATTTCTTCTCTTCCTATAGGCCAAATCCAAGGTGGCATTTTTTGGGATCAGCTCAGATTATTTAGCACCATCCAGCACACTCATGGATCATTCTCTTGTTCATTCTATCCTCCTGAATGTACAACCACACATCTAGGTAGACTGAGGCATACCGCATCCATTTTGGGGTGGAAGGTTGCTGGTGCCCTATGCAGCCCAAAGAGCAGAACCATATACTGCCAGTGTCCATCAGGGGTACTGAAGGCAGGTGTTTTTGAGCCATATGAGTATGTGATACTACCAGTCCTTAGTCAGGTCCAAGATCAAGATATTCCAAACTTTGCCAAGACACTCAATCAGTCTACTGAGAGACACGGAAAATACTATCAAATATGGGAATCATGGTGATTAGACCAACCTGCTGGCTGCTCATGTTTCAATGACCTCCATCTCTAACTTTTTCTTTATTTCTTCTTTAACCAATTTCTACTTTCATAACCATGAGGATGTAAATTCCTATACCTACCCAAGTAGCTCAGAGGATATGGCCTTCCGGAGGGCAACAGCCTCAGGAAATTTGGTGGCATAGTCGATGATGACCAAGATGAGCAGATGCACCCCGGTGGAATCTGGCAGTGGCCCCACTACGTCCATCCCCAGTAAATTAAAGGCCACCCTAATAATGGAGAGGGGACCAAAGGAACAGGTGGAGGCCGTTGTGAAGACAAGTGGGGCAGTATTAGCTGAAATTCTGGATCTCTGCCACTATTAAAAAAAAGTCAGAGGAATCAATCTAATATTTTATTTTTTTCTACCTAGGGTGTTCCAGACTCCCAGGTATCCCTAAAAATGGTAGAAATACATCACAGCATCAGTCCTGGATGGTATGCCACCAAGCATTCTATAGGTAAACCCTTTCTTGTGGCCAAGTAGTGCAGCAGATTGCTATGAAGTTTGAAGTACTGCTAAGGACACATCCTTATCCCCACTGCCCCCCCTCAGTGATGAGCATATGGGGCTAAGAATTCAGTCAACTTCCTTCTGTACCTTCAGGAGGGACTATTGTTGCTGAATCTCTTGAAAAGGATCAGAAAGAGGTGTGTGTGTGGTGGGGGGGGGGGTCATGCCTCACTTTCATGGTCTGCTTCTTCAGCCACTTCTTCTGCTAGGAGGGGAGTTGGCTGAGTTGGGGTTTGGGTCCTCCTCTTGTGTTGGTACCCTCTGTTCGGACACATTTACTCTTACTCTATAACTGTGAGAAACCAAAGCAGTTTCTCCTGTTCAGCAACAGTACAAGCAGATTCTGACAGAATGTTGACAATCCCAGAAACCAGAAACCACATTGTTTCGTGTGCAGGTCAAGGGTACGGTGCCCTCCCAAGGATGATGGATGGATGAATGGATGGATGGATGGATGGATGGTTTGATGGATGGAAGGATGGATGGATCTATCTATCTATCTATCTATCTATCTATCTATCTAGGCGCTGGAGTTCCACTACTGACCATCCACAGAAAAAGTGATGTTTACCACTTCCCAGATTGGTGTTTTGTCAGGGTACAGGGGAGAGGAGTACATGGCTTTGGAGGGGGGTGTAGGGGTTCAAAGTCATGAAGAAGTGCAGGGGACCTGAGTACAGGCAGTGGACATCCCAGCTGGTGCCTCAGCAGCAGACATTCAGTAATATCTTATTCTGAGTTCTCAGTGTCTCTGCAGGGGCAAAAAAAAAGTGTACGTCAATTTAAATGTTTCGCTGACGCTAGCAGGCAGGCCTGCCCTCTAGCTGGTGACTCTCTCTTTTTTCTTTTTTTCTACTGTCTCCTTTTCTTTGTCCTCCACACACTGTCCTCAGCTGGCCCCACACTGTGGTTGCCAGGCAGGCCTTGTTATGAGTGCGGTCTGTCTCCATGTGCCACCCTGGTGTCCGCAGCACTGGTGCTAAACTGTTGACAGGCAGCAGCTGGCTATAATTCTGAAGGGTGAATGCTGTTGTCTGTCAACTAGTTGGTGTTGGGTGCCCATGAGGCTCCTGACATATACAGTATATCATCGCTGGCCAATGAAAAACATGTATCGCCAAAAACCCGCTATTTCGGGTGCAAGAAAAAATGCATTTTCTCAAAAACCGCTTTACAATATAAACCCAAAACAACATAATGAGACACCCTGACCTCCACAGATAGATACCTGTCTTTACACAGCTGTCATTGGACGGTTTCATGTTTTAAATGGACTTAGATGGGTTGTTGTCAGCGAATGTGTACTTACGTGGTTTTCTTATGTCTTTCCCTTTTATCTGCCTATTAGTGTTAAATTGTTCAAATTAACAATATAATGTGATATAATCCATATAAATGACCATCATGAATACAAAAGTTAACTAGTACAAACAAATTCTGTTTTCAAACAAGAAGCTTAGGGTGTTACTTTACCTCGACAGCACAAACGTGGGGCAAATGACACAGCTGAGGTAAATGAATAGCTGCTCTTTCAAACAAAGCACAGGAGATAAGCAGTTTTGATGGGCACCTTTGACATCCAGTGCATTTACTACTTATATATATGACTTCATACAACATGTTTTCATTGGTCAATTACATGTCAAACGCTATTAGTAGATAGAGAATAATGGGTGTATTACATCTATAGTAAAGAGTCACAATCTTGAAAAAGTGGACAAACGCGGTTTTCATAGTACAGTAACGATGTGGTAATATAGTACACTGGGGCAGGACAGTGTTTCCCACTGAGTGCACTGGCCATCCTCATTCATTATTCACTGGAAAGATGATATTGGGTATGTTAAAACATTGTTATTGACCAACGCATTTTACAGATTTAGTATATCTCTGTTGGTTGTCATTAAAATGTGTATAAAAATCAGAACATCTAGAAGCTATGTTTACACATTATTATTATTAATCTCATAAACTTTTTAATTCCGCTAATGCCGTTTAGTCCAGCACAGCTTTCCAGAATATAATCACCATGTTAGAGAAGCTCAGTGTACCTAATACATGCAGAATTTGCCAGTAATTACTTACCAAAAGTAATGGAAGCATGTTACTTCCCTTATTAGTTAAATTAAATGTATATTCATGGATATTAAGCACTATAGGGAAGACAGTATTGATCTGTTGGGCTGAGTTTCAAATTCAAAACAAAGTGTAAAAAATACATTAAGGTGTTCTGGAAAATAGACTTCCAATATCATAACAAAAAATCCATTCATCCATTCATAAGTCTATCCATCCATCCATCTTCCAAATGCTTATCTAGTAGAGTGTCACAGGGATTTATTAAACAATAAATATTCTATACTATTTTCTGAATTGAAAATATATATACAAAGTACAATAAATGAAAATCAGATGTTCTGGTTAACAAAACACATGTTTAATTATTATTTCTAGATATAGAATGATTCTACTTGAATAACTAACACAAATGAGAAAACAGTGCGGTCACAGACAAGCCACTTATATTTCTATTGCGATACACAAGATCGATATTATGTGTGACAGTTTTAATGAATAGTTATGTCCTGTCCATGTAGGCGGGGCTGATGCTCTGAAAAATCAATACAACACTGTTCAGGTGTTACTGGTATTCTGTTCAGCTTTTGGCCAATACAAACACGTAATAGGAAAAAAAATCAGGATGTGAGACCTTGGGAATGTTGTTTCACCAAATACCCAGACCGCAGCGTTTACTTAAGAACTTCCAGGCGTCACGCTGCATCAAACTGCAGTTGGCCATCACTCCACTTTAATACTCAGGGGTAGTGTCATGCAGGCAGATGCAAATAAATTTAACCATCCTCTTTGACAGTCTGAACCTAACTCAAGATTTCTTCAAAGAATAATCAGAGCTATCCTACAAAAATATTTTTGTGTGTGTGTGTTAATAGGCAGGCTTTGTTTTTCACAAACACTTCACAGCTTTGTAATAATTATTCAGCTCATTATGAAAGAATACACTTTCACAGTAAGCTTTTTACTAGATTTGCATAAAACACAAAGGTACAAACACTGAAATTCCAAATACTGCCTCAGTATTATAAGTTACTATGAGCACTTCTTGATAGTAATTCCGGGATTACTGCAGTGCTGGTCCTGGGTTTCCATGCAAGATAATGCCAAGCTGTATTAAGCACTGCATTCACTAATCAGCCTGTCCTTGCTCTGACCTTCCCATAGAGTCCCACTCCCACAGACGCCTTAAAAAAAGTGACGATGACACGTTTCCAGGCTGATTTCAGTATCATTTACAGAGCATGTAAATATACTGTCTCCAACATAACATGAAATGGAAATCAGTAGTATTGAGTACATAGTACATGCTTGCCATATCAATCCCATCCTAATTTATTATAGAAAAATGTAGTGTAAACTGTGAAATAATGTACTAGTAAATATTTGTATAATAACAAGAGTCTTGGGAAACATAGTGTAGCATGGCAGCTTATATAAACTTGTGGAGGTTTTGGAGAATAGCCTGTAAACAAAACAATATCCTTTACCAGCTGAGTTCATACCAAAAATGAAAACAATTCAGAGGATAATTTTGCCAGTGTTTTGTTTAATGAAAGACCATCTGCTCAGAGCATTGGCGCTTTCAAAATATAAATGATTTTTGCTGCAGCGTGTGATTTCTGCAGCTTTAAGTCTTAGGTCTAGAAGGAAAATGAGATGTTGAAATAATGGCAAATTTAGGAAAAGGAGATTTGTTTAAATTAATTGTACCTCATCCCTATCTAAAGCAATCTGGAACAAATTTAGAAGGAAAAGGAGATGTCTAGACAAGGTTATGCTAAAACCAATTATAGCATTCATTTTGTGCTTCAGTTATTTAAAACGAAACGCATTAATTAGACAATGGAAAATACATCTTGTTATTTCTGGTTTGTAGTGATGGCTTTTCTCTTTAAGCTGCACTCAAAGCAAGCTTTAGTCCATTTTCCAGTTAGGAACAGCACTGAGAAGTACTGAGAAGTATTTTTGGAAAGACTTGACTTAAAGGTCTCATTTATAATGTGCTATTCACCTTCATAATGCATTATAATGGTGAGTTTAAGAATTAATAAAGCATTACAGCATCTTGTATGGATAGTCATAAGGCATTATAGTGTTCATAATACTTAATAAAGTATTATGAACAATGAAGCTCTCATGTGTAATGCACTATAAATACCTTAATAATGCATTATTATGATCAGTTTAAGAGTTAATAAAGCTTTACAGCTATTGACAGTCATAAGGCACTAAAGTGCTGATTATAATACTTCATAAGCTCCAATGAAGCTCTCATCTATAATACACCTTCACAATAAGGGTTGAAATAAGAATTAAGGATACTTTGCATTTTGAAGAGGCATTATAGATGAGAGCTTCACAAGGCATTCACAATGGATAATAAACATGACTATAATGTGTTATGCCTGTTTATAAATATTTATAGGCATGTTTATAATACCTTATGAATGCATTTAATATGTTATGAATGGGTGCATAAATTGTTATAGACAAGGAATTCATACAGAGCGTTACTTTTTTATTTAGGGAAACCAAAAAAATCCACGTTTCCGCTATACTTTTCAATCTATAAATGACATAATTTGTATTAAATAAAGGATAAGTCCTTGGGCTGGTTGTAGCTTTGTAGCATCACATCTTAGTGGGGATTTACGTGTGATGCCCATTGTCTGTGTGTGGAGGTTTCATGTTCTCCCTGTATCCTCTGGCTACTCCAGCGAAACTCCAGCGAAATACAGTTAAGTACAACGTAGGAGCTCCGGAGAGTGATTGTGCTACAATGCCCTAGCATCCTGTCCAGGGTATACCCCTGATAGCGGCCAAAAAAAGAACAATCCTTTGTGTAAGACAATATGTACAGCTGCCCCTCCACTTACGATGGGGTTACATTCCAATGAACCCATCGTAGGTTGAAAATATTGTAAATCGAAAAACAAAAAGTATTGCATGGCATATATCTAACCCAGGAAAAGATCAAAATTCAAAGTTTGGTCTGGTGACTACTGAGTGTGGATTGCTAGCGCAACATCGTAAGGGCCAAAACCAGCGGGGGGCTTATGTACAGTAATAGGTGATGTCCTACACTCTCAGAAAAAAGGGTACAAATTTGTACCTTTGCTTGTCACTGGGGCTGTACCCTCAAGGGTCTGCCAA
>JAODKC010000043.1:6084614-6111414 GCA_026777985.1 Mormyrops attenuatus
TTGGCAGACCCTTGAGGGTACAGCCCCAGTGACAAGCAAAGGTACAAATTTGTACCCTTTTTTCTGAGAGTGTAGGTATGTGAGGTAGTGAAAGGGTGCCTGAATACTCACCAGGGTATATATTTCACATAGGCTACAGTTAGTGAGGATGAAGAGCCTGTGAAGAATAGAATCGATGAAAATAGTTAGAGGAGATACAAGATACTTTACCCTGAGAGCAGGAAGAACGATCATTGAAGAATAATGATCATTTAAAAAAATAATACAACTATTATCAAGGCCACCTTCACAAATTGCAACAATGGGCTTTGAAACAGGTGAAAGGAGTGACAAGGTAATTATGTGGATTATAGGCAGTCAATAACGTGGAACAGCAACATCATTCACATCAATAGACCTGCAAATGAATCTGTGATCTTGCCAACAAGAAACAAACAGTTGCTAAGTAGCTACTAGAACCATGGGTTACATGATCAGAAATTTTATGTGAAAGATGAGAAATAAACATCTAAGATAATTTGAGTAGAATAGCAATTTTTTTTAAGCCAGATTCCAGAATAAAATGCGCGACTTCAAGGTACTAGTGAAGGACTACATTAGCATAGCAGAACTACATTGATTAGTATTTAACTGTTCAAGGTTTAATGTTAATAGAATGCTCAGAGAAACTAAAGAAAATATCCACTGTAAAAATATATACAGTCATGTGCCGCATAACGGCATTTCCGTCAGCGATGGACTACATATATGAAGGTGGTCCGATAAGATTATAACGTAGATGAAAAAGTCCTATTACTTATGTTGTAGTCGTCATAACGTTGTAGCACAATTCATGTTTGTGGTGATGCTGGTGTAAATAAATCTACCATGCGGCCAATTGTATAAAAGTATAGCACATACGATTTTGTACAGTACACGATACTTGATAATGATAATAAAGACACGCTACATGTTTGCACAGCAACGACATCGCCTAACGATGCATTTCTCAGGATGTATCCCCGTCATTAAACGACGCGTGACTGCATCTCCATCCATCTTCAGTAACTGCTTATTTCAGACACAGATGCAGTGAGACTGGAACTAATACCAGGAAGTGCAGGACACTTGGAGGCAGTTCACCTGGATGGGATGCCAGTCCATTATGGAGAAGAAACTCACAATCAGATACTAGCAGCAATTTAGAAACACCAATTCACCTCACTGCATTTTTTTTACTGCATGCCAACTGGACTAACCAGAGGAAACATGGGGAGGATTAGAAAAACTACACACACAGGTAGATGGTTGGAATTTGAATCAAGCGCATAGGTTTGGTTACAACATTGGTTGGGGCCAAATCAGCCCTTGTTTCCAGCTCTCCAATGTACTTAATTTAATAATTACTGATTCTGATTGGCCAGAGGCTTCACACTAGATTCCCAGGTAAAGGCAGGCTGGAAAATCAGCAGTGGTCAGTCCTTGAGGACCGTGATTTGAGTAGCCCAGCTTTATACGAACCTAGAACCATAGAGGTGTGCCGTTATATGTGCATATTAATATTTAAATGTAATTATTGGCATAGCTAGAAGTTGAGTGCGCATAATGATTCGCAGTGAAATCTTAAATCAGAAACAGTTTCCAATTCAAAAAAGGAAAAAAAAAATAACAGCGGCAGTTTCCTTTTCTGCGCATCTCAAATCCACCGTCCGTCAGATCAGCATTTGCAAGTCGAGCTCTTTTTTTAATACACCAAGGCCCACGAGAACGTGTGGGACCCAGGGAAATACGTGGAAACACAAAGCAGCACGCAGCAGGAATGCCTTCTGCTAATATGTTTGGAATTTGGTACAAGTGCGTTCAAGGTCAAGAATTTACAAGAGAAGTGCTGCGTGCTGCATTTTTCTCCCTTACTGGTTGATTCTTGCTGATTAGGTACCAGCCACTGCAGCAAGCAAACAAATCCCCATTCAGAATGTCATTCTTTACTCCTTTTAGGATGAAATGTATTTTTTCTAAATGTTTGGCTGGAGTACAACTTAAGCAAAGCTTTTAGTCATGCAAGCAGCATATGTTTTAACCTGACATATACTCTGTTTGCTGTACATTTAAATCTGTTGCCATTCACAGTTTGGCTGAATTCTGAATGCTGGTACCTTCTAGTTGTGATTTATAGGTCTCGGGACGAAAGTATATTTGGAAAGACTCAGCAGAACACACCATACTGTAGCAATAAAAGTGAATGCAACAGCTTTATATAAGCATTTCTTAATCATTAAAATTGTAGGGAAATATACCTGGAAAAAATGTTAGATACTAAGAAATGCAAAATGCAAAGGTCATAATGCAATTGAACAGGATATTCCCACCACTGGGCACTGCTCCTATGAGTGTGGGATGTGCACATTCATCTATTGTGTTCCCCCACCGATTTGGAAATTTACCCTGCCAAATTTGGGCTGCTGCATTGCCCAGAGTGCACCAAGACATATTTCCTGAGTTTGGCTCTAGATTCTTGTTTGGATAATGAATACTGACTACAGTTTTGTCTGCAGTCTTGATACTTACTTTATTTAAGAAGTAAATTAAACTATATATATTTCTATTGTATGCGTTTGACAAGCTATTATGCCTCAGATATTGGAAAACCAGGATCCTCTAAAATGTTTTTGGTCCGACAGTCCTTGGCAAGAGACCAAAATAAAATTCTAGTTGGAACAGGACAGGCATCATTAGAGAAACCACACATAAAAATTAGCTCTGAAAGACAGCAAGCTAATAGTTTCTAATTAAAAGTAGCACCTGGTGTAAAGGTCAGCTATTACGTAAGACAAGAAGCCAGCATTTTCTTTCATTTTCAGCATGTAATACTGTAATCTTGTGTCTGATGCCTATCTTTTGCATATGGTTTACAAAATGTCCTAGCAACGGGGAACTCAGGTAAATGTGTGTGTCATGAATTCACATCTCCAGGACAACGCTGATGAAAACACATTGTGGCAGGTCATGTCTCACAATGCGAAATCTGGCCACCACAAGGGTATTCTAGTCAAAACTCAGGCACTGTCAACAAATGCCCCTGATTGTATTTATATATTTATACACACACACACACACACACACACACACACACACACACTGTAACAAAAAGTATTTTGCAGCATCCTACATGCAAGTCACTTTACTTCATCCCTCTCTAACTAAACGAAAAAGTACACAAAACAGAAGCGGGACTCACTACCATGTGATACAAAAGCAGACATACAACAATACAAACAACAAGTGATTTAAAAAGTTATACAAAAATTACCACAAGTTTATTTTAAAAAATGTAATAGATGACCCAGTATAAAGCTACGGTTAGGGTCCATAACCATCTTAAAGTTAGGGTTAGGGTCAGCCTTTAGGGTTATGCTCTGTTTTAGGGTAGGCAGCTTTTGGGTAAGGTTATTTGGAAAAGGGGAATCCACTTTTATACTCCATTCCTTTTCTTTTCTCTTTCTGTCTTCTTCAGTCCAGTTCTGGATGGATTTCACTCCTGTGATCCAAAGAGAAAGTGTGTCACCAGGTGAATGCGTGACTTAAAGTTGTAGGATGTGTTGTGCTAATCTGGTTCTAATTTTTGCCCATGTTTCTACAAGGTATGTGACCTCACATTTGCATTGTACTGTGTATATGCAGCTGGATGTGTTTTCTGTCTTTTGAGTGATTATGCATGCTTATTATTAGATAGTCTTTGAAGTTTTGGTTCTTTTTAAATCTCGATACATGGGTTTGTTATAATGCGTTAGTCCTGTAGTTTTAGCCTAACCCTAACCCATCCATCCATTTTCCAAACCGCTTATCCTTCCAGGTCACGGGGGGTCCAGAGCCTATCCCAGAAGCTATGGGCACAAGGCGGGGAACAACCCAGCATGGGGAGCCAGCCCATTGCAGGGCACACTCGCACACCATTCACTCACACCTATGGGCAAATTAGCGACTCCAGTTAGCCTCAGCATGTCTTTGGGCTGTGGGCGGGTAATCGGAGTACCTGGAGAAATCCCCAGAACGACAACAAGCAAACTCCACATACACAGAACCCCGGTCCCAAAGGTGTGAGGCAACAGTGCTAACCACTGCACCACCATGCCGCCCATAACCATTATTTTGCCAAAATTAACTTTAGAGTAGCACCTTATCTGTTTTCTTCATATAATTTTTGGTAAACATGACTCAAAATGCCGAATGTCCACTGTATCACCTTTTGCCCCAAGTTACTGAGACGGCTCAGTAGGAATAGGTACGTCAGCTTATGTCTGCTTTAAAGGTATTATTACATAAAGGAATTAAATGATTATTCTTGCCTGCAAACACTGGATACGACAAATGTATACAATCATGGTGAGTTTGTGGAGCTCTTCCTTTATCTTCTTCTGCTCAGTCTTGTTACATAGCTTCGAGGAAGGTTTTTGACTGAAACAACTATCTGTCAGTCCCTGTGCTTCTGTCGATATTGTTTATAAATCAGGGAATAGACATTTCTTTATAAGTCTGTATTTGTGGCAATGATTGAAAATTGCACAGTTTTAATGTATCATTGCATTGTATTGACATAACGTTCACTCAGTCCAAATAGTATGAAAAATCCCAATAAAATGCCACATTGGCTGCTTCCTACAAACCATAGTACTCTGAGTAGCTATTTATTTCTGCGTAATAGTCACTGAGCACTTTACTCCCATAAAGGTAATAACCGTCTGCATCCCACCCAACAGAACTCGATGTTCATCTGAATTCCAGGAAGTCTTCAGGAGCTAGAAACACCAGCAATCAGGGAATACAGAGAAAATCCACAAAAACAGAATCATAGAAATGAATAAAAAAATGAAACCTTTCTCCGCTAGTATCAGTATTTCTCATTTATTCGTCACCGAAATACATTTCAATATTTCCAGAACTATCCCGAACACATAACGATATTTGTTGAAGTCTGAAATTACGGTAAATCAGAATTGTGCTGCAAGCTATCCTGGCCTGAGAAACATTTTGTAAGGGAAAGTATCACTGATGCTCCCTGAGATGGCTTTTTGTTCCACATTGCTAAGCATATCTTCTCTCTGATTTCCCTGAGGTCATCACTTCTGCAGAAAGCGTGGTAGGCACCAAGTCTCTATCTATAATGATGATGTTACAGTAAGTGTCCGTGCTGAGAAGGCTGCTATATAATATACATTAAGTGTAAAGAAACTAAATTCTATTTAAATTTCAGAAAAACCACAAGAAGTAAAGGTGTCTGATGGGCTTTAGATTTCAAAAGAATACTTTAATATATAACAGATGGCTGACCAGATACTCACAATAGCAGTTATTTCCTCGAATAAGAAAAGTAGTATTTTTTAACTAAGAATAATTAGAATTTTTCCATTGAGGCTCCATATTGATATTAGTATAATGTAATTTGCACCAATAGAAATAATTATAATACAATGCATTTTTTACAATGACAAATCAATAAAATATCCATTTTTGCCTCTTAAGTTACAAAAAAGGAATAAAGACATCAGGTATGTGGCTGCATATGACAGCTGAAGAGCATGGAAGTGGACAATCAACTGAACAGATAACAGCATCATTGGCTATTGAGAATGTGACTGATCTAGTTTCCAGTCACTCACACACCTGAAAGAGCCCAGTGACACAAGTAAGACACCTTATGTATACAGAGATTGAAATGGAGGTTGCACATAAACACATAGCAATTTTTGCCTACAAAAACGAGGTGTTAATTCTGAACTTGAAATGACTAAGTACACTATATGGACAAAAGTACCTGGGATACCTGGCCATTGAGGGCTTTTCACGAGATTTTGGAGTGTGTCTGTGGGAATTTTGGCCCATTCATCCGGAAGAGCATTTGTGAGGTCAGGCACTGATGTTGTAGGTGAAGGCCTGGCTAGCAATCTTCATTTTAGTTCATCCCATAGGTGTTTGATGGGGTTGAGGTCAGGGATCTGTATGTGCCAGTCAAGTTCCTCCACACCAAACTCACCCAACCATGTCTTTATGGACCTTGATTTCTGCACAGGGGTACTGTCATGCTAGAACAGAAAAGGGCCTTCCTCAAACCGTTCCCACAAAATTGGAAATAAAGAATTGTCCAAAATGTCTTAGTTCGCTGAAGCATTAAGAGTTCCCTTCACTGGTTCTAAGGGGCCTAGCCCAACCCCTGAAAGACAACCCCATACCATTATCCCTCCTCCACCAAACTTTACAGTTGACACAATGCAGTAAGGCAGGTAATGTTCTCCTGGCGTCCACCAAACACAGGCTTGTCCATCACATTACCAGACAGAGAAACGTGCTTTGTCACTCTGAAGAACATGGTTCCACTGCTCCAGAGTCCAATCCATTTGACACTTGGCATTGCACTTGGTGAAGTGAGGCTTGCACGCAGCTGATTGGCCATGGAAGCCCATTCCATGAAGCTCCCAGTGCAGAGTTATTATGCTGGGGTTAATGCCAGAGGACGTTTGGAGCTCTGCAGGCTTTGAGTAAACAGAGCCTTTGAAGAGTTTTATACACTACGCACCTCAGCACTCAGTGACCGCGCGCGCTCTGTTACTTTACATCAGGGTTACTCAAATCACGGTCCTCAAGGTCCGAGCCCTGTTGATTTTCCAGCCTTCCTTTACCTGTGAGCCAGGTGTGAAGCCTGTGGCCAATCAGAATCAGTAATTATTTAACTAACTACCTGGGAGGACTGAAAACAAGGCCTGGATTTGGAATCGAGGTCCAGATTTGAAGAGCCCTGCTTTACATGGTCTGCCACTTTGTGGCTGAGTTTCTTTTCCTCCTAAATGCTTCCACTTTGCAATGATTGCTTAAAGGCGGCCATGCAATATCTAGCAGGGACAAAATTTTACAAACTGACTGATTGCTAAGGCAGCATCCTACGACAGTACTAGTCTTGAATTCACTGAGCTCTTCAGAATGACCCATTCTTTCACAAATTTTTATAAACCTGACTGCATGCCTAGGTGCTTGATTTTATATACCTGTGGCAGTGGGTCTGAATGAAACACACAAATTCAATGATCAAGAGGTGTGTCCCAATACTTTTGTCTATGTAGTGCATATTAACATGCAGGGCTAGCAAAGTAGGTCTGAGGGTAACACTGTGGTCTCACAAGTCCTCAGCTGTGGTTTAGAGTCATTGCTCTGTGAAGTTTAGAGTTTGCATGTTTTCTCTTTCACTCCTTCTCTTCCCACAGCCCAAAGGCAGGAGATTCAGGTGAACTGGTGCATGCAAACTGAGAAACTGCGAGCGCATGTAGCCTGTGACGGACAGGCATCCACGCCTTTGCAGGCTCACCATAACCTTGCGATGGATAATACTGTAGGGAAGATGAATGATTGAACAGATGCACAGATGGATGGAATTAACTGGCCTTCTAGGGCATCATAAGGAAATATTTATCTTTATTTACACATTCCAAGCAAGCGTGGTGTGCAAGGCAGTTTAGAGAAAATAACAAGGGAAAAGGCATGTAACTTAATCATTTTACGGAATATTAAAATGCATGCTTACAGTATTGAGAATGATTGTGGCAATAACTCACCCTGAAATGTACCTTGTTAGTTTTTTTAACACCATGTAAATAATTGTGCGTATTCATTTCATTTTTTTTCCCTCCTTTGCAGTCACGTAGCATTATGATGACTTGTTTACATTTCTTATGAAATCCCAGAAGAACGTCGGTATCCTGGACACACTGTGATTTGTGAAAATATTGTGATGGTGAAAATTCTACAAAATAAACCAGATTTGTATTTTATTACCCGATCGAAATCATGTGAATAAGTTTGCTTAGAGAAGGACCGTAAATAAGTAGATTGATTGAATGTATCAAAGGACCGGCTCTTTCCCTGTCTTGTAATTTCATGGTTGAAAGGCTAACAGCTTATTTGAATAAATGAATCAATTATAACACAGTGTAAAGTGTTTGATTAAACAGGATAATCGTTGCCATTATTTGCAGGAGCCATTATCATCTAGTAAGTTTTCAATCTGTATTGTACTGCATGATATTGTACTACAATCAATTCCCAATTAAAATTTTTAAATGAGAATTCATTTTTAACTTATCGTTTGAGAACTAAAGTGAGCATAGGTGTTTTTATTCTCCAAAGCACATAAAACCCTAATGATATGACAGTAGGTTTAGCTCACATGGGCAAAGTGACAATGTATCCTATTCATTAGGTTTTACCATGATAACTTGTTCATGAATGTTTGGCTTTTTGCTTAATTTATTTTGTGGGAGGACACGACACATTAAATTGCATTAAAATAATAAAAAGACCTTATATAATTTTACGAGTATATACCCTATATATCACTACTAAATGCATGAATGTGCAGCATAATAGATTTAAAAAAACTGAATATCCTTTCCGAGTAGGTGCCATTTTCTAACTCACCTCTTCTGGCATTTCAGATCTCCTTGATAGCTTGTTAATCTTAATTAGAGAACCTTCATTTGCTTAACATATGCAGTTATCCGCGTGGTATTTCAAGTTGCAAGTCTTACATTCATTTAGCCGGATATTTTATTAAAACAGACCTGATTAATCAACTGTCACACATGGAGAGAATTACTCAACTGGGATATAAACCTGAAGTGCAGATTCACAACTGCTACATCACACAGTAGCTCAGTTTAACATCTGCAGTTATGACTCTGGCAGCACATAATAAATCCTTGAACGCAATGGGACAGGCACATCTTGGAATCAATGTGGCACAGCTTCCAAGAGGCTCAACAACTCAGAAGCAGTTCCTCAGCAAATAGCTGAGAGCTGCTGTTGAGGAACGGACCAATACAGGCAGCAGAACAGTGTAACTAATAGATAGAGCCAGATAAGTCAAGACCTTCAAAGTGGTGTTCAAATAGCTGGATGATCATTACACACTGCACCAATACTGGATTGTAATATATTATATACGTATGCTGCATGGGGTATTTTCTGCCCCCACCCACAAGTCTGACTGTGGTAAGTGGTTAAAAGATGGATCAAAGGATTATTGCACCATTTTGTGCCATCTTGTTTGCATTTTTTCTACAACAATCAATGTAGCATTCTAGAAAAAGTGAAGCGCATGATGGGAAAGCCCTACCACCGCTTTGTGTTGTGCCACGGACGGCACAAGTGTTCTGTGCTAACAATGACATGAACAGAGATGTACTACAATTCATTCCAGTGCTATGACATGTGTGGCAGTTCTCTTGATGCACAGTGTGTTTTATTTTCATTTCCCACCTCCAGAATTGTGTGTTTGACCCCATAAAAGAAAAGATTTTTTATTTGCCATTCGTGCAGCATGACTGCAGGCTCATAGCAGTTCTTTCCCTTTTTTCCCACCTATCCTATCTTGCTGTCCTATGGGACACACACATCCAGGTGAGAGCAAGGTTTGGGGTCAGAACCCAGGGTCAGCTGATCCAGAACAGGCACAAATACCCAACCCCACATCGTCACACATCCTCTCCTCTCTGTGGATTTAGTGCAGTCTTTTGTTTCCACAGTGCAAAATGAGTGGTTCGGGATAGATACTGACACTACATTGACCAGGTGAATAGTTTACCCTGCCTGGTGACCTGTCCATCTTTGGAGTCCCTGTTGTCCGAATTGGATCAGCGGTTATTGAAAAGTGGTGTAAATCACCATGCATTTCTTTGCCAGTTTGTCAATAGAATTCTCTCTCTTTGTCGCTGTCTCTATCTCTCTCTCTTTTCTGTCTCTCGCTCTCTCTCTATATATATATATATGTGTGTGCGTGTATGTCTGTGTGTATACACACACACCACACACACACATACAGACATATATCGCTTTCTTGGTAATGTTTTCCCTGGAGTAGGTTATGATTCTAAGCGTGGACTGGTACTGTAAATGGGAGCCTTTCTCATGTGCCTCATAACAAAGTCACCAGAGCCTTAAATGACTGTGATAGTTTATCTTACTGTAGAAATACATAAAACAGACTTTAAAGGTCGCCTTCACTGTTCATTCAACCTTAAGCTGAGTGATCGTGTTGTGTATCATTTGATAAGTGTCTATAATAGTCATATTGCAGTAAGGGGATTACATTTGTGTTCCAGAGATTGATGCCTTTTGACCAGAAATGGTTGAAAGTGTTCAAGTATGCATTATGATAATTGTATATCACTGCTAAATGCATGGCTGTGCAAGTATTAGATAGACGTATGGATGAAGTGACTTTGCCTCATGGTGTCCAATTCCCATTCTGAATCTCTAAAGGTGGAGACAATCTGACTTTCATTTTACAGTGACTTTTGCCCATTATTATAATGAATGCAGGACAGAACGAGTAAGAACATTTGTTCCCATTTACATTGTGACTCAGGGTAAAGGGGATACTGAATCACATTAGACAGTGCACAAACAAGGTATAAACAATAATTTCTTAATATCTAAAGTTAATATATAGCCTTTAAGGAGAGTGTTAAGCTGACATTTCTCTTTCCAAGTTCATTTTAAAATGCTCCTTCTGGCAGAAATGTCCTAGATATTTTTAAGAATTTCTTTCATGCCTGCAAGTTCCTCTGTGAAATGATATACCCCTCAGATTTATTCGGGTAATTTTTCCAGATAGGGCCCTTGAATACAAATGAATAGACAAAGTAGCTTTTCAAAAGGCATTATTTCATGCAAATTTAAGCTATAATGATATTAATGCTATTCCCACATTTAAGGACAGGAATTATGGACTCTCATTAAAAGTATAATTCATTCTGAGTTATAACTTTATGTATTTTAAGCATTTATGTGCTCCCAATATAATCATAATGACTCAAATAACTGCAATTCTAAGTAAAACATTAATGGGTTTTGTTTTCATGCCTGTTATGTCTCTATTTGTTTTTGTTTTTTTGTTCTAAAATGTGCATATACTTGATTTATTTTCAGTGTGTTTTTGCAGAGTCAACAGCATTCTGCATAGTTTCTCGTTTCTCTAGATCACTGCAGAAGCCCCATTTGGAAGCGAAATCCCTCTTGATGTTAGCAGTATTTTCTGTCATGATGAGATGCCCGTTGCTAATGGAGACAGTTTGGCCAGGTGCCTTTGGCTCAACAGGCGAACCGTTTCAACGATGTCTTGGCTGAAGGGTGTCAGAAGAAATACTTGGCTTGCACTGCGCACACAGAGACTCATGGAGAAAGGGTGACTTATTGCCATTTCGCTCGTGCTGACGATTCGTTTTCTATTCCAGTGATTAACTATCCAGCCTAGTGATAGCTAACCCCATCGCACATCGCATTTACCCCATTCTCCAAAACCTTGTGACTATCAAGTGCTTGGATGCACCAATGAAAATCCTGACAGGTATGCGTATGAATGGTGCCTGAACAATGTATATGATTTCTACAGTAGTTTACCGGGCATTATAAAAGTCAGTGATAAAGGCGTCACACTGCAGGAAACAAAATTATGGCTTCTTCATTTTTATATTGTTTACACAAATGCTGCAGAAGCAGGCAAAATGCCAACATCATCCAGGCGAATCTTTTTAGTCACGTGTCAGACAAAGCATCTTTGAGATCACAGTGCATGATTATGTAACGGCTGCTTAACACGCTTTTACATTAATTCAAGATGCATGAGAAGACAAGTACAACTAAGTGGAGCAGAGATAAAAGTTTTTAATAACATTTTTCATCATTCCGCATGCCGTTGAATTATTAATCTGGACGACTGTAAGTCAGCCATAAGCCATTTGTGAGACGAAAGCGATATGGATGAGATAGGAAGTCGAAAGGGTGTTGACATATGTATCTTCTGTTATTACATATTTCATGCAGAACAAACAAAGTCTTGCTCATGCTCGTTATTTGCATAGGATTAATTGCGCAGTGCCTTGCAGTACCTGTCCCCAATGTGGTTAGCTTGTTAATCGTTAATTGCTTTCAGTGGCTCAGTCCCTGAGAGTGAAGGTGTGTTTAGTGCAGCCTGTTACCACATGCTGAATGGTCCAAATGTCGCTCTGGGAAGGCACCGGAGGGAAGGTGAGATCTCGGATACAACGAAGTTCTCCGACTTCCTTCTGCTAAGCTGTTTGATTCTTCCGACCTTTAGCACGAAACATATGGCTCAAGGATTACGATACGCTACTATATCCCTTCAATAAGAAGCCTTTTTCCTCGTATTTAACTGTTTCAGCTAAACCTTTGCCGATGTGAAGAAAATGAAGGTTAGCATGATGTGGGGACCTGATGTGATTGTGCGTCAAAATGTTAACATTAAAATCATAATTTGATCCCAAAAGTAGGAGCATGTTGTACCAGTCCCATACTCCCTATGGGTAAAACCCTTTTAATTGCCATTATTTAAAGGTTACACATTCGGAGCTGCTAAGTTTTAAAGTCATTATGTCTGCCCATACGCCTGTTATCCTCTAATAAGATGACATTGGCTCCTTTGTTGCTGACTAATTATCATTTTTAAGGCGTTTAAGAAAAAATAACCTAAACATTTATAAATGCCAATTATGCAATGTTATGCAATACAAACTGTTTATTCGTGGGTCAATCTCTTCATTTTTATTACACTGGTATGAGGATAATATTTCTATATAGTACAAAAAATGAAGCAAGATCACTTGAGTCATTTTCTTAGGCTGGGACATGCAAGCCGCAGGCTGCCACAGATGGTCTTCAGTGTGAGAGGGGAAAACAGCATCGTCTGCAAGTTTCGTCCCCTGAATGAAGCCTTCTTCAGGAGCATTTTAATCCTGCCTGCTACACAAGTAGCTGTCTTCTGTAAAGTCGAACCAGCTATACCAATACATAGATTTTCCCAGAATTGTTCAGCAAGCATGGAGCACAGCTTCACCCGCTGCCCGTCCCTGGCCACGGTAGACCCCACTTCCCCTGATATATTGTGTGAAAATTATTTTTGGGAGAAAAGCTATATACAGAGTATATGACAGAAGTCATGTCTGACTGGGGTTCAAAAGCTCACACCGAGACCATGTGGTACAACAACACAAACAGGCCTCTGATTCATTGTGACAGGATATCTCACATGCTCTTATGTTCTGTAGAGGGGCACATTTTTATAGCTGTATAGAGAAATCACTCATGCTAACACGTCCATCAAGACAATGGGCGATTGCTTATTTAATCTTTTCGGCGATTTCTTTTTCCAGCCGCTCCCATCGGAAGCTCGGTTTCTGCAGAGGTCACATCAACAGTCGATGGGTCGGCTCTGAAGCTCGCATAGGTCTCAGTGTAGATGTGTCATGCCAGAATGTGCAATCTGGACAAGGCAGAAAGCCAAGCCATTTCCAACAGTGTTAAGTGCAGAATTCTGCAGTGGTGGTCACTTCAGTGCTTTATGTCATTTCCGTATAATTTGTTGTGCAGTGTCATAATATTTACGTTACACAAATATCATCTGGCACAAGTGTTTGCCTCCAGCATAGGCAAAAATGAGCTTTCAGGTATTGTAGCAATGGCACACTCACTTGCAATGACCTCTGGTGGTATGCCATCGCGATGCGGGTTTTTGTTGCTGGCAAAACAAACAATAGTCTAGCTGAGCCCCTATATGGTCTCATATCTAGCTGAAATGCTCAGCCATCTGGTCTCTGTTCGCAGCATCAGTGGTCCAAAATAGAGGATGAACTGGTTTTCTATTACCAGGTCAGTGTTAGCATTAGCTTAAAGTGTAACACTCCACTCAGAGCAACCGACATTTTACCCGTAGAATTTGCTCCTAAAATAAGCCATGCAGGACAACCGGTCCTAACAGAACGATATCATTCCCGTCATGCATATTGTGTTACCTTGTGATTATACTGCTATCATAGATTTGCACATTAAAAAAATAAAAAAACTTTGTAATTGTATAACTTGTAGAATTAAAAAAATATCCCAAAGTACTTAGTCCAAACTGATTTATTGGACATATTGTCGATTTGACTTGAAGTTGATTTCACCCCAAAACACATTAAATATATTTTTACTTCAAACAGAACCATTGTTTTACACGGTTACCTGCAGGTTTTTCACCAGAATTTATTTAAACCTGTTATACTTTCACCTGTGGAAGTCTTCAGATCCCATTGTATAAATAAATGTTTTATACCAATCCCAGGAGTGAAAGTTATACCTTGAATTCAGCACCAAGGTTACACAAGGCATCGCTGAAAGATCCATGTCCAATCATACACACAGGAGATATGAATGTCAGAGGGCAAAATATCAATTTATTGTGTTAGCAGGTGTCTGAATGGACAAATATGCTTTGGATCCCACGACTTATTCATATTTAAGCAATGCTCACTGGCAAAAAGTCACACCAGTATATTTTCAGAGGGACCAGCCGCTAGTTATATATTGCCTGTTTCATTAAGGAGAGAAACATTAATTATGTCATGTAATTAACAAGGGCATTAAAGGTAATGTGAGGCTTGTTGCTTGTCTGCTGCAGCTGCACTCCTACGTTTCTTTGTGTTTTCTTATGACACTTAAGAGTGATCCTCCCCTGACATTTTACCTCACAACATCAACCGACAAACAAACATTGAGATCCCAGCTGAATACGAGTGTCCTGTCTTTGATTAGGACCAGGTTCCTTTGTTCAGCCGGACAGTCTACCCCTGAACTGACATTGAATCTGTTTTTCTCCAGCAGCCATGGTGTGCCCTGGGAATGACTCCCCCAGTGAGCTACGTTTTTTATTTTTTATTTTTTATTTTTTGACAGGCCATGTTTTAATGCGGTGCTCAGCTAACAATCAGTTGCCCCCATGTCCCTGACTCACTCCACTAGATCTCAACTGGGGGTGATTCACTGGGGTCATTACATGGTCTCTCAACAGCTGTTTTTATCACCTATTTGGAATCTATCATTTTCATTCGCTTTCTGGACAGCCTTTGGACAATCCAGACGATCAGCTTTAGTACAGCACATATCAGCACAGATAAGTTAATTCTGATATAGGGTAACCCCTTTAAGGTGTCCGTGAATGAATGAATGAATGAATGAATGAATGGTGCGTTTATATAATGCTTTTCAAGACATCCAAAACACTTTAGAGAATCAATGGGAAGGCACTGCATTCACCACCACCGCGCAGCCCCCACCTCGATGATGTGTCGGAAGCCATTCTGCACCAGTACACTCACCAGTAGCTAAGGTGGTGAATGGGCAGGAGAGAATTGACCAATTAGATACGGGTATGATTAGGAGGCCAGATCTGATAGGGCCACAGTGGGCAGTTTTAGACAGGACGTCAGGGTACCACCCCTACTCTTTCAAAGGATGCCCAGGGATCTTTTATGACCTCAGAGAGTCAGGACGTCAGTTTCATGTCTCATCTGAAGAACGGCACCATTTTCACAGCACAGTGTCCCCGTCACTGCACTGGGGCATTGGGATCCACACAGGCCACAGGATGGGCAAACCTGTTGGCCACACTAACACCTCTTCCAGCAGCAACCCAGCTTTCCTGGTTGGGTTACATACTCTGCTTCCTCCGTGCAATAGGTCGTCCAATCCAGGCAGGCCAGTCCACATCTTCCAGCCTACAATTTCCCAGAAGTCTTTGCCTGTCCTTTATTTTGTTGCAGCAGCCTATAAAGCAAGAAAAGGCAGAAGACCCAGGCCTTTTTGCTCACTTGGCACCATTTTGAATCCTTTGTGTTATTGATTGATTTTGCAGTGTTTGATGTGTACTTCCCCTTTAGACTACGATTTCTGGACAATCCCTTTGTTTAGTTTGCTTGGTTTTGTATTGGAGCTCTCTGGTATTTACTGACCTCTTTTGCTTGTATACTGCACTACGGTTTGCGGCTTGCCCTGAGTCATACTGCATGTACAGTATATACATTGTTGTAAATATAACCTTCTCTTTATCTGTACCCCACTTGTGGTGTGTCTGTTAGACCCCTATTCCCCTTCCCTTTCTGTTACAGCTTCCACATCTAGACAAGTCATAACTGCAGGTGTGGCTGATGCGTCCTTCTATGTTAGTAACAGGTGTCACACTGTATTGCCACAATCACCAGAAACTAATCAAGAGGATGAGTCCCTTACTTTAAGGTCCAATTTCTCAGCTCAGGGATCCACCCGTTTCAAACTCATATATGCTAAATATACTCCGATAAAGGCGTATTATGCTGTAATAACATGTCAGCATTACCAAGAATGATGTATAAACAAAAAAAATCTAAATGTACTCAGATTTAATTTGTTTAATCTAAATTGTTATCTTTCAGATTTGCTCTGGCCTGAAGACTTGATGTTTATTACTCATTTTCAAATATTTATCCGTGCTTTGGGATGATCATCTCACACAGCTGTAACTTTATTCAAATCAATATCTGTACACCAACCGCAGTGTTAACGATGGAGATGCCATTTCATAAGTAACAATTAACCCGTCATTCACTGTTGATTTATGTAGTCAATTTCAACTTTAAATTCACTTCTCAGGCTTTATGTTTGACCTATCAATCTTCTAAACGATCGTCCTGGTCAGGGTCATGGGTGGGAGCCAGGAGGTTCTCGCAGGCAGGGGTACACTGGTCCGTCTTGGGGCATATGCATGCAATTGTGCATACTATGGAGAATTTAGAGACCCCAGTTAACTGGCTGTCTTTGGACTGTAGGAAGATGGCAGTAAGAATTCTTAGAGGAGACTGTCATGATGGGTGGGGGTGGGGGTGGGGGGCGCAGGGCATGCAATCCCCACACATAAAGGGCGGGGGCTCAATCTAAAGTCCCAGCCCAACAGTGCTACCGGCCTAGCCACTGTGCTGCCCTTACTGCATGCATTTGACGCCATTCACTGGTATTTTGTTCTATTATTTTTGTGCTGTTACACATTATTTCCTATATCGCATAGGTTATGATACATGACTAACAGCACAACCAACCTGTTTAATGTTGCCAGCTGAGAGCACAGTTCGCAGACCACTTTTAACCTACCCGTGAAGCATGGATATATAAATATCAAAGGTGAAATAACAGTTTTCTCTTCACGTTCATTCCTCAAACGCTGGGCTATGTCAACAATAACCTCGGTAATGGCTATGAAATGTACAAGAGGGGTGTGATTTCAAGGGGTGTGCATATTCAGGCATACTTCAGGGAGGCAAGTCGATGTCAGGGGGGTTTAGTGATTATTCTAAAGCGCTGTTGTGTCCCGTTGATCTCTGCGGGATTTTGCAGGTCCTGGGCTCCATAGCCCTTGCACTGGACAGCACATGTTGGCTTTAAGAACTTTCGGACACATTTAATGGATTTGGATGACTGATTAGTCAGCTGCCCTGACATATGGCATTCACCGTTACGGAGAACATTAATTAAAGCTGACATTAAAATTGGACCCACACTCATGCGGTTAACTTAGCTGGAAAAAAAGAGGGAAAATTTATTCCAGACTGACAACGGTCCTGGCATTACAATGTATTTTAGTCCTTGACCTTAGAAGTAACATTTAAGCAAATATATAAAAAAACAAGAAATTAAGACAGGAGTTAATATCAAATAAATCCATTAAATTAAGATGACTTCATAACCTCCTTCCCTAATGATAACCCTCACAGAGATCAAAAAAGTATTCATTATATATAGAAATATTTAATTACTATGCAGAGTAGAATACAATAAAATGCTAAACAATGCATTAATTTAATTCACGTAATAGTAATATTAATTAAAACCACCACATTTCATTGTTGTGGCCATTGCACCATAAATGTATTTGCTATTTTTGATATTTTTCAGGTTTTTAAACAAACACAAAACATTATCATTTACTTATCATGTAAAGAACGGGTACTGAAGGGTATCCTTATGGATTCTAAACTTTGTAATATGATCCTACTTGTGTTTTTATTGTACTTTTATATGCATGCTGCTTTAAACAAGAATCTTTCTGGTTTTTATACGAGCAATGAGCCAACATTAAAGGCCTAAGCGACAGTGGTATTACAAATAAGAATATGAATATCCTTGAGAATCTGTGGAACAGCTTGGAAACTGCCATCCAAAACTGATCGCCAAGTAATTTCAGAGCGTATGGAAATCTGCTAAGAAGAATTGTCAAGATTACACTGTCCCAGTGTTAAAATTTACCGATTTTACAGGCTGTAATTGCTGTTCATGGTGCTTCTGAAA
This sequence comes from Mormyrops attenuatus, assembly GCA_026777985.1. Taxonomy (NCBI): domain Eukaryota; kingdom Metazoa; phylum Chordata; class Actinopteri; order Osteoglossiformes; family Mormyridae; genus Mormyrops; species Mormyrops attenuatus. The sequence goes on from JAODKC010000043.1 coordinate 6,102,789, forward strand.
AATAAACAAGTGAACTATGGCACATGGCAAAGTACATTATATTTGTTCTTAATTTTTCACTGAAATTAAGCATAAATTTGTACCCATAGGAGTCCATGGCATTTATATTGTAGAAAAATCACTAGTGGAGTAAAACGAAAATGTGTCAGTTTATTTCCCAAAGCAGGAAGGATCTGAGTGTTTATATAATTGAAATAATTGAATACTTAAATAATAATTGAAATTGGCCATTTTTAAATCACTCTACCCAGCTAAATCAGTAAAAAAAATACTGAGGCTGAATTTAATGGGCACTCTGTTAACCAACAAAATGCTTGTTTCATTTCTGTTCCCCTTAGTGATGAAATAATGGAAAATGTAATATAATCCACAACCAGAAGGCTTAAATAATTTCTTGCAACTTGAGGGCACAGGAGAGTACTTCATTTGGCTCCCGAGACCATCTGTTAGATAAAATGTTGTTAGACGACTGCCTGTCTGACCTCCAAATGAGCTGTTTGATTACACTTTGCTTTTGTTCTCTATACTATCATATGCAACTAATAACGAAACTTAGTAGAAACCTTTAAGATTAAATTTTTGAACAATCATGGAACTAATGAAGAAAATACTTTGTACACCTAATGGCAATTCTAATAATAATAATGATAATAATCTGTAACCGTATCATTTATCATATACCTGTACACGCCTACTGTCCCTAATGATTGTCGTCTTGTTGTGTCCGTCTATCCTATCGATGTTCTTTCTCACTTATGATGACCACACGGCTTCTGCTTTTTCCGTCATATTTCACACAGCATTCTCCTCTTAAAATTTTTTTTTAAATCAGTGATCGCAAATGTTAGCGATATTTCCTTGGTGCGGTGGTTAAGCGCGGCTTGTTAAAAGTGATAATTTACAATAGTGCGCAGGCACTAGGGGAATGAAAATGCAGTCTGAAGGGGGATTTATTTTTAGGACGTCCACTGGTGGGCTCACTTCTTCCTGAAATGGCCTTTTCGTAGCCTAAACTGACCACCGGTAGAATTATAATTGTTTGTCTTGCTTCCATACACATGTGAAAGAGGACAAGACAATGCAAGATGATTTCAGGACCCATTTGCCTAATACTCTTAATACTTAAGATAATACTCTTTTATACCATTTTATGGCCATCTTCTCCTGGACATCATATCAGCAATATTGTGACCAAGAGGCAAAAGTTTCAGATCATAATATAACAGATACTTAAAAATAAGTTATGATGAATGTATGATTTCTCAAATGATACGCTGGTGAAGGACAGAACAGAAAATGATGTCTGTCTTGTTTTTTGATAGCTATTGCGTCAATAGCAAAAACACTGGCTTGTTCAAAATGTGTTTCCGATTAATATCAATTTAAAATGGCACTTTATTTCATTGGCAACTCTAAGCTGTTCTCCTAGGGGTGCAACATGAGAGAGCCCAACCAGTCATTCGCCAAGATAAATATTTTAGCAAAAAAAAGGAAATAATTTGAATATAAATAATTATGCATTGCATGGAGTTCATTTAGGACATCGTCAAATCCACTTCTGCTAGTTTAATGGCCGCAGCATCAAGCGCATGTTTCAAAAGGGTTGTACTTTGTCTCGTAGATAGTCGTGGGTGTGTTTGGGGAGTAAAATATTTGAAACCAATCAGTGTGTAATGTCCCATTTCCTTTAACAGCCAGGCATATTGATATTAAAATGTCAGATTTGCCAGGCAGCAAAAAAGAGAGCATCTCCGCACTGGAAACGGGAAAGAACACGACGGCAACAGCAGGATCCCACCAAAGCTCCCCGAGCTTTATAATGATAATAATAATTACAGTTGTCCCCCTGTATTCAAGAGTGGTACGTTCCAGGTGGGATAGCCGAAATGCGGATAGCAGCGAACCGTATGTGATGTTTCCCATTAAACTAGCAAAAGTGGACTTGGCCTCACCCTAAACGAACTTGCCCACTGCACTTCAGATTATTAAAATAGGGCCCCAGGGTTGTTTTGATCAAGTAAAAAAAACACCCAACAAAATACAGTTAACTTACAAAATTAAACTTCATTTTAAAATAGTTTTTTTTTATTTTTTCATGTATGTTTTTTGGCAAAAATAAATTACTATTTTTTGGCAAAAGCAGATAACACACATCTCATGTTTCAGAGTTGACAGAGATGTGTAATGCATGTGTTTAGATATATGTTTCTTATGTTAACAGTCTAACAGTCTTTAACATAAATCAAGTAGGTATAGTTCTGAAAATTTCAACAAAAACAGTCCATTAATGGGCAATGTTAAACATTGCTTGTCAGGGTCAGCACCCATCTGTCCGAGTCTTTCATGTCTCCTCCCCGTTTGGCCAGCAGGTGTTGCTGGCCATCCTGTCCTCCCCATTGTCGGAGTATTCAGTGCGTTTCCTCTGCTCCCCAGCTGTGCTGAGTGTGTGGCTATCTGTAAACCCCTGTTGTGTGTTCAAATATCACTTCCTCTGGTTTTGTATTTTGTTCCCTAGTGTTTCATTTGTATCATTTTTTCTAATGTTTTGGTGAATTGTGTTCTGTTTTGGATTTTGCTTTGTGCCTTGGTTTTGTTTTACCTGCTTTCATTATTTTCCAAGTGTTCGATTCTGTTTCCTTGTTTCTCTGTCTGTTTCTTAGTTTCCATGTCGATCTCACAGTTCCTTGATTTAATTATTAGTTTTACCTGTTGCCCGTTTTCTTGTGCCAGTCCCTGTGTGTTTTACCTGATTGCTCATTGTCCTGCACCCTCTCTGATTAGTTAAATGTTTCATGTCTCACTCCTGCGTCGTTATCCAGTTCGGTTTGTGTATTTATGTTGCTGCCTTAGGTTGGTTCCTTAGTGGGTCATTATATTTCAGAATGTGTATTTCAAAATGTTAGAAGTTACCCAGTGTTGGTTTATATTTGGACTTTGTTGCCTGCCTGTCTGCTCCTTGTTGCCTTGTTATTGGATCTTGTTCCGTAACGTTTTGTAGTTAGTCTTTGTTTTTGCCTATTTGATTTTTGACCCCTCGTGGTCCCTTTTGTTTTGTTAGTGTTCCCAGTGCTTTCAGTTTCTGTTAAATCCCTGTGTTCCTGTGAGCCGCAAGTGGACCGTCACCTTACCCGCCTGCACCATGCCCTGTCCCCGTGACAGATATTCCCGAGTTCTTGAAGTTGATAAGATCAGACCTTGGAAAATCCGAGCCAGACTACAAAACCATCAGGTTATTGTTCATTTACATTTAGCTCAGATTACCTTAAATCTGATAAGTTATCTGGCTAAGCAAGAAATCCTGCTTTCTGACACAGCCCCCTGGAAAAACATGAACAATTTTACAGTATTCCATTAACATTACGTGAATACATTTCAGCTTTCCTACGGAGATAACATCACATCACTCCTGTTTCGTCAAAATTGTCGATCTTTATTGATGAGTTTTCCCTTTCAGATTTTACATCTCCAGTTGAACAGAATTGCAGCCAAATTACCTGACCTGAATACTGCACACTGATTCACTGAATGAATTTATCGAGTTGTGTTCAAAAACAGCACTAGCATTTGTTGTTTTCTGTTGTAAAATGTGAACTTGCAATGCCTTGACAATGGACAATAACAGCGATTGTGACAAAACGTATTTAGAGTTCAGAATGTGCTAAGATGTTCTTATGTGTGTCATAAGAACAGTGGTGGGTATGGCTAACCAAAAAGTTAGCTTTGATGACCGCTTGATTAGTAACTCCGAAGTTTAAATTGATAATGCTAAACCGAAATTAGTGGAACCTAGCAGCAACTGCTAACTTTTATGTTTAGCTTCAGTTTGGTTTTGGACTCTGAAATCCCTAAAACATACCTAGAGAGCAGTAATTTAGTTCCGCAAGCCTGCAGTGATTACCCTGGGGATATTTAGGACTTAACCAAATGGGGATCGTTGGATTGTGTAGAGACTCTGGAATAAATTTTGTTTGAATGATATTCCATTTGTGAGATGTACGAGTCCTATCCCTCGACTGGCCCACGCTGACATTTTGCCCTCAGTGAAGCCACTTGGGGACTACAAACATGGCGCCGTTTATCCAGAACTAGGAAGGAGGGTCTCAAGTCTTTATTGTTCTATACTGCTATCAATCAGAACCCTTAAAATGAAGGTGTCATGGAATGCGTCCGGGAAAACAGCACAGACATCGTGAAGTCGGGTAACGAGGATTTATTTAGGATTTACAGAAACCACAGGACATAATGCAAGCCACGAACGTCAATGACCGGACAGGAGTAAGACGGACACGGAAGCACTAAATACACGGAATCAAGTAACAACAACTAGACACAGCTGAAAACACTGGGATTTCACATGCAGTAACGAGGGGGCGTGGCACACAGGAGGATTGGACGAGCAGGTCATGACAGAAGGAAAATAACCAGGGGCTAAAGCAGGATTTCCCCTTGTTATATTTAAGGTAGTCTGGGCTAAAATTAAACGAACGAAGATAAAGTCCATTTAAACTAAGGTACCTGAATTCCAACAAGTTTTGCGACTAAGCAAGAAATCCAGCTTCATGATAGAGGCCTCAGTTCAGTTCTATTGCAGACATTCTCACAACAGACAGGAGCAAATATGTGTTTAACAAACGTTTTTGACAGTTAAAGTTTGTCTGTGAAAAATGTTAGCAGATTTACTGTTAGCGGAACTAAATTTAGTGGAAGCTAATTGGTTCGCTGATGGTTTTAAAAGTAAGCAGAAATGCAAATCCACTAACGAAAAGGTTAGCTTTGCTAATTAGCAGATTAGCAGAACCCTACTCACCAATGGATAAGAATAACTCAGGACAGCCAGTTCATGTTTTTAAAAGAGTTGCATTTTTCAGTTTTTGCAAATGAACTCTTCATTTATGTCACGCTTTATGTTGCTGTATTATTTATGACTGTTTACGTGCACATCGCACTATGCATAGAAACTCTTGTGTCCGGCTCCCTGTTTCATACTTTAAGTGTTTTGAAACCTTCTCTCCTTGTCACTTGTTGTTTTCTTGCACTGTGGTCCAGGGGGAACAGTATTTTGTGCCACTGTATACCTGAACCTGGATGGTATGACAATAAAACCCACTTGACTTGGCTTGAACAATTAAAAATAAGCTGAATCTATGTCTGTCGTTACAGCAAATGAGAAAAAAAATCCATCAGATTGCTTTGCTTCTTATCAATGACAATTTAAGTAAAAAATAAATTCTGTAAATGAGAATGCATATTGTAGAGTCAACATTTTCTCACATAAAATGCCAAGCAATAAATAATAGTAGGTCAGCTGAAGACCATCTAAAATGATTAATTAATATTCATGGGTCAGCTGGAGAACATCTTATACAGATGATAAATATTCATAGGCACTGCAAGAGAGTAACTAAACATGGGCAATGAAATGAAAAGTGTTGTACTGTGCCTCTTTCGGCCAACAATAACAATAATCAGCATGTGCAGAAAAATGTTAATATAGACTGTGATTAAAACAGCACTCATAACCACATTACATTAGGTCTAACAGGCTTTTTCTTTCAGTTAATATCCCATTCTTGTTCCCACTCTCATCCCTTATATGTGTGAATTCGTATGCACATATTTTTGGAATGTCGCATTCTTCTTCTTCCGAGTAGGATGGCCTGGAATGCGCCAGCGGAATATCATTTTCACATTTCGCAGTTTTCTTTTCAGCTATCATACATACAGTGAGTACAAATATGTTTTCTGTTGCCTCATGGAGAATTCCTGAGACTCCCTCTCAAGGGGAAAGCCTCTCGGTTTAGGAAGTACGGGTGAGTATGACAACTCTTGTGCGAAAATTAGACGTGTCGGAAACCCATTTTGCCTTGTCGTGTTTGAACATGTTGAATACAATAGCCTGAAAATACATTACCACTGTGTCTGCTTGTCCCTAGTCTTGCAAAGACATCAAAGCAAATCAGCTGAAGGAACAGGTATTCTATTGAAACGTTAAAATACAATACTGACCAGATCAGCATGTCACTGCATTTTCTCGCGGTACAAATTGAGATACTGCAGGAAAGAGTCTTATGCTTGCCCACTGGATACGGGTATTTCCTTAGTTCATAAAAAATACATCTAAACTGATTATCTTTTCTTGCAAATGTATTATTTACATAGGGTCAATGTGAAAGTGCCTTTTATTCATTTATAAGACATGATGGGGTTTGCGCAAATCATATAATCACATCAGAGCTTTCTTCTGTAGACATATTATACTGGTACACATCCATCAAACCATATTGTTCTCCAGTGGCAGACAAGGAAAATATTAATGATTAATTGAAATCCTACTGCAGTAAACAGACCCATAAACCTGAAGTGCACTGCTTTCCATATTCATACATTCTCCCAATTAAACTGCACCATAATCTACATCTCATAAGAAAAGGATTCCATGCTAGATAATATGCCACTCTAAATAGAACATTTTTACTGTGATTCGTAGAATCATCAGACAAGGCATAGTCATGCTTGCGAATAAAAAAATTTACTCCAGAAATAAGCATTATGGTTCTTAAAATTTGGCTGTCTTTGGCCTTGCATAGGTGACGATTCTGCTGGAGAGGGTAGCCCCACCCCGGTGAAATTCATTCATTCATTAATTCATTTGTTTGTTTGTTTGGCCAGAATTAGGTTTCTGTTAGGCTTCAACTTAAAAAAAAGTTCCCGTGACGAAGAGCTCCTGGGGGCACACCTACAAGGACAGTTCTAAAACCAAGACCGTTCCATAATCTACCATGGCTGTTCTATCAAAATTAGCATGTGGATATGTTTGCAAACATTTAATTTTTTCTGATTATGGGCAAAATAATTGCTTCTAGTTGTCACTGAGATATACATCAGGAAATCAAGGTCTTTTTAATACTTTTTTTCTTTGCACTCGCCATGAATGTCACATTTGTGAAAATGACATGAAATCGTACTTTCCAGCATTTACTGTGTCCTGAAGATGCCAGTTTGTGGTGCAGGTTTCTGTATGTTAATTTATGTTCGCCTACAGAACACTCTTCTCAAAACCTCTGGCGTATTGAAATCTTTTTGTTTCCAGGAGTTTAAATTCATATTATTTGCAAATACTAATTCAGTCATTTCAACATACTGACATTAACTAGCATGCAAATGTTCTACTGGATTTCTGATACGATGTTTGCATGTCATTTGTCTTAACAAGCGTCACAAGATGAATACCTGAAAAAAAGGACAATTCAAATTATTTTGCCATGATTAATGTTTATTTTACTGCTGAATGCTAATACATTGCAATAAAATGGTCTAATGGGCTGCATTTTGTTCCTATGATACAAAAAAACCCTTAGCTCTTCACAGGAAAGTGTCACAATAGCAATGACCCTGAGGTCAGATTGTGCCTGCCCCAATTATATGGGCACTTTTCTAATTAGAAAGTAAATGGTTTACATGAGTAACTGAAGTCTTCCTTTGTCAAATGCCAATCAGTTAGAGCATTAGCAGTTGGCTAATTGTTAAATCCCCTACTGACTCATAAGAACCAATAGAAACCCATTGTTGAGTTTAATACAGTTCTGTACTTGATCGGGAGGCAAAGATACCTACATAACATGCAAAGTGGATAATGTGGCTCAGCGTGAAGAACTGGCAGGTCTATCTCAAAGCCTGAAGATACCTCATTCCAGGGAAGTGGATTTTCACACTCTCTAAAAAGCTATTTATCCCGGAGTGCCTGCTGTGTCTGCAAGGCAGGGTAACTGGAGATAGTTTGCTCGAAACTGAACATACTATATAGTAAAGTGTGAATTCAAGAAACAAAGTAGGTCACCCAAGCTCCGCTTCAAAGAAGAACCCTTTCAAAGTGCCATTCCGAAATTTTTATTTCTAGGGTGAATATTAACCACAGGAATTACTTTATTATTGCAGTAATACAGCAAATAACTAAATATTTATTGCTGTAGTATAAATACATTTTTAATTTGTGGTTTATTTGTTGATGTAAATGTTTTAATAGCAGGCATAGTCAGGGACTCCCATGGGCCAACAGGGCATCCATTATCAGTAATAACACTACAATGGATATGGGCAGAAGCTCATCTCACTGTGAGGCCGTCTGACTCGCTGCCAACCTGCCCACTAATAACGGTGAGACTGGCATCAGGCACTCTGATGAGTCCTTGTATTAACCTCCTGCTGCCGCTCCAGCAGCTGCAAAGCACAGAGGACACATGGGCAGAGGGCCGGCCTGCAAGCCACAGTCATCTTCGTTTCTGATGTCTAATTAATGGTTTGTGTGTGTGTGTGTGTGTGTTCTGATTGAAGTATACAATCAATGCTCACTTCTATCTGCCCGTCAGTCGTCGTTCAGTTTATGAGCGTGTGTTTGTGTGTGTGTGTGTGTGGGCGGGGGGGGGTGGTGGCAGGGGTCAGTATTCTGTCTGTCAGTCAAGAAGGCCAGTCAGGGGGGCTGACTCTGATACCACAGCTGTGGATGCTGTGACTAGCCAGCGGCCCCCCCCGGTGCCCCCCCGCGGACGGGGGGGGCGCCCCCCGCCCGCGGGGGGGGGGGGGGGGAGGGGGGGGGCGGGGGGGGGGCGGGGGCGGGGGTTAGAGGAGG